>NMUG010002308.1:0-16194 GCA_002855965.1 Monotropa hypopitys | reverse complement strand
TCGAACAAGCTTAAATATGTCCACAATTCACAATATATGTACACTATATGGATCAAAACGGATGTAGGATTAGCCTAACAATATACAAAAACGTAGGCTAATAAAACATGGCCGGGAAAGTTCATGTCTTTTCAGAACTTTTGAAGCTGAAGAAAGAAGATGATTTCAAATGAGAAACTCGCCATCAAGAGGCATTTGAAGCTATCAAGAGGTATCTGACTCAATCTCCTGTTTCTATGCCTCCAATCAAGAAGAAGCCTCTTCGACTTTATATTTCAGCATCAGAGACCTCTATTGGAAGTCTATTAGCCCAAAATAATGAACAAGGCAAGGAACAAGCAGTATACTATCTCAGTAGGTTGTTAACTACTGTAGAAAGTAGATACTCTCCTGTGGAGAAGTTATGTTTAGCCTTATACTTTTCAGCAATAAAACAGAGGCACTATATAATGCTTGTGTTAGTTTACTTGGTGTGCAAGACTGATTTAATTAAGTATTTACTTGCTCGGTCTATCATTAGGGGCCGAATTGGTAAATGGTCACTTTCTTTAATGGAATTCTACTTCCAATATATTCCCCAAAAAGCAGTAAAAGGGCAGGCGTTGGCCAATTTTCTAGCAGATCAACCATGTTTAGATATTGATGAAGAGGCAACCAGTTTAGACGTTTTTACTGTTTCGTATGCTCCTTGGCAAATGTTGTTTGATGGTTCCAAAACAGCCACATCTTCTGGTTGTGGAATCCTCATAATCTCTCCTATCGGAGTCAAAACCCAATTATCATTTCAGTTTGATTTTCAATGTACAAATAATCAAGCTGAATATGATGGGATAATTATTGGATAATAGATTCTACGAGAAATGGGAGAAGCTACCGTAAGAGTCATTGGAGATTCTCAGTTGGTAATTAACCAATTGGAGGGCATCTACAGATGCAACAATGAAGAAATAGCTCTTTACTATATGGCAACAAGACAACTGTTGGATGGATTCGAGGATGCTAGTCTCCTTCATATCCCTAGAAGATTCAATCAAAAGGCCAATGAACTTGCACAGATCGCCATTAGAATCAAGATTCCCCAAGGATGGTATAGGAGAAGTATTACCATTCAAAGGAGGAGCTTTCCTTCTGTAAAAAGAAGAAGTGCTTCTTTGGAAATTTTCACTTCTGACATTGGGGGCAAGAAGATGACTGGAGGAGTAAAATCATTACTTTTCTCAAATATCAAAACCTCTCTTCAACTAGGAAGATCATATAAAGAGTTGTCCAGTATGTACTGATAGAAGATGAGCTATACAAGAAAAGTTTGGAAGATGATCTTCTTCTCAAATGTATGGGACCTAATGATACTCTAAAAATAATGGGAGAATTACATGAAGGCATTTGTGGGGCACATCAATCTGGAAGGAAAATGAGATGGCTCTTAAGAATTGTATCCAGTTTGCTAAGGTATGCCAGCCCTGTCAGGCCCACGGCCCAATTCAAAGAATTCCAGCCTCTATAATGAAGTCAGTAATAAAGCCTTGGCCATTCAGAGGATGGGCCATAGACTTGATTGGTAAAATTTTCCTCCTTCTTTTAAGGGACACACTTATATAATTGTGACCACTGATTTCTTTACCAAATGGGCTGAGGCTATACCCATGACTGCTATTTCTCAAGAAGAAATCATTACTATGCTTAAAGAGAAAATTATCCATTGCTTTGGCATTCCCCAACACATTGTTGCCGATAGAGGATCTATTTTCTTTGGAGACAAAATTAAGGCAATCATGCAACAGTTTGGGATAGAAATGACACATTCAACACCTTATTATGCCCAAGGTAATGGACAAACCGAGTCTACCAACAAAATCTTGAAGGGGATTATCAGCAAAATGGTAGAAGATCAACCAAGGACTTGGCATGAGGCATTGTCAGACGCACTGTGGGCTTATAGAACTTCAAAAAGAACTGCCACTAGTATTACTCCTTATGTTCTTACCTATGGTCATGATGACATTTTACCAATGGAGGTAAACATTAGGTCAGCCAGAGTTGCTTTTCAGAATGGCCTGGATTATGGGGAATATAATCAGGCAATGTTTATAGAATGAGGACCTAGATGAGACGAGGTTATCTGCCTTAGATCACTTGGTGGTTCAGAAGCAAAAAGTGGCTCGGGCATATAATAAAAGAGTTAAGGAGAAATCTTTTGCTGAAGGAGACTTGGTGTGGTAGATGGTCCTACCATTTGAGAAAAAGGATCATAAATTTGGCAAATGGTCCCATACATGGGAAGGTCCTTTCCAGATTTCTCAAGTTTTAAGAGGAGGTACGTATGTGCTACATGATTTAGATGGTGAAGTGCATAAACATCTGATTAATGGCAAGTTTTTGAAATTATAGCATCCTACTATGTGGGAAATAATGGATACTAGTAATCATATTACCAAGCCATAAAATTTCAACAAGTCCAAAAGTTCATCAGTGCCTCCTCACAAAAAATTAGAAGTCTTAAAAGTTCATCAGCAAACAACGAGAAATCAAAAGTCAGACAACAAGAGAAGATCACAACTTCTCTAAAACATCAACCTTGAAATGGTCCCAGTGAGCAACTCAAGTGGACAAGTTAGTCATTGAGGCTTCAATATGAGCCTCCACGTGAGGCATCTCAACACTTAAGACGTCATGCTCTTCCACCAAAGGCTGGGTGGCAGCAGCAACCTCTTCTTCC
Source organism: Monotropa hypopitys (assembly GCA_002855965.1). Taxonomy (NCBI): domain Eukaryota; kingdom Viridiplantae; phylum Streptophyta; class Magnoliopsida; order Ericales; family Ericaceae; genus Monotropa; species Monotropa hypopitys. The sequence goes on along the minus strand of NMUG010002308.1, from coordinate 13,478 downwards.
TCATGAATAATCTCCTGCAATTTCTCATCATAACTAACATCCTCTGTATGAAGCTGAGCCATTTGTTGTTGCAACAAGGCTATATTAACTTGAATTTCCCTGATCTTCTCAAGGCCTTGATTCTTCAGAACAGTTTGTTGTTCTTTTTGGTGTTGAAAATCCTCCATCTTGTCCATAGCAAGAGTCAGCGCCTCCCCTAGATCTGCAAAGTGAGATTGCTTGTCCTTCATCTCCGGAATCTCAGTTGTATTTTTGTGATAATCCTGGATAAAGGACGACAGAGCTAGCTTGAATTGCCTCAATTGGTCTTGGGGAACATCTGGTATATTTTCTGAAGAACTAAGGACTTCTAAAGCAGTTTTTAGAGTGACAAGAATCTCAGGCTGAATCATTGCATCAAAATTAAGATTCCAAACCCCTTTTAGAACATCTTTTGCCTTGGACACCTCTTTGGTTGAAGGAACCTTCAGAATACTTCCGGAAGATGTGGCTGAGGTAGAGATTTGACTGCTGCTAGCTCCTTTCTTTAATTTCTCCTTCAAGCGATTAAGAAGCTCTTTCGGCTCCAATTTGACCTTGCTGGATACGGCCGTAGAGTGAACTGGAAAAACCATGCAAGAGCCTTTGGAGATGGTTTGTGATAAAGTTGTTAAATCAGAAGTAATTCACATATATCTTAATACTTTCAACGCCATGATTACTTACTGGAATGACAGAACTCTGCGACAAGATGCCTGGTAGATCACCAGCAGTCAGATCTCCAGCCACTAAAGGGACACTCTCCTTCATTGGAACTCCAATTTCAGAAGTGTTGTGGAGTCCAGCTGACGTTTTTGAAACCTTTAACTCAGAACGGGAGATGGTTTTACTCCCAGTTTCATGAGAATGTTCTTGGTGTTGCAATTTCTTTCTTTTTGATCCTCTGGTATCTACAATCTGAAGAAAAAACATTGATCAGTTATATACAGAAATGAGAAAAGGAGGAGATTGGGAGATTCCAATACCTCCTCCAATGAGGTGAAGAAAGGTTTATCTTATGTTTTAGTAAGAGATCGAGTTCTTTTGAGTTTGACAGTCGGCTCCTGGAAATAAGGACCACCATCATTAGAAAACCAACCAGAAGAAATAAATGGTAAGAGGAAGTGAGAAGAATATCTTTACTAATGCTCGTTTGGATTTCTGGGTTGGGACTTTCTTTGTTCTCTTCACTTCTTCTTCTTCTTCTTCTTCTTCTTCTGACTCTTCATCCTCATCATCATCCTCGCCATGATCAAAAGATTCTACTAAAGAAATAGCATCTAGGAAGAAGAGGCAACAATGTATGAGCAATTAGTACAAGAAGAAGTGTTAGAAGATATTAGAACAGCCTCTGACCTTTTTCAGCAGAATTTATAACCCTGACTATTTCACGCTTATAGAACTCTTCTATTTCCCATTGGGGGTCATCGGTCTTAACAACTTGGACCTTTCTACTTTCTGGATAAAGTGCATACATGCCCTCATAAGCTAATGTATCAACAAAAACAAAGGAAGTGTCAGGTGTTGGTGGAATAGATTTTCCAAATGGCTTCTTTAATTCTTCTAGAGAAGTTATGGGTTGTCGTGAAGGAGTGGATTGGAATATTTTCCACCAGGCAGCAGCAACTAAATCTCTTTGCCTAGTTTCAATTTCAATCATTCTTTTTCTCCTAGCCTCTTCCATTATCTCAAGTTTACGAGGATTCCATTTGCATTTAAAAAAGGTCTCAAACCTAAGAATAGATCGATAAATTTCAACGTGAGAAGGCGTACCTTTCTTCTTTGGTATAATCTTGGATTTGGCCTTTGTCTTCTTGGCTAAAGGCTCCTGTTTGACTTCCTTGATCATTGGCACTGCCTCTGACACCGCTAGAGGAGAAATTATTCTCAATAATAGCTCCATAGATTCTGAGACCTGACTGAAATAGGTCTTCTTCCATCATGTATCGAAGGCTGGAGTAGTCAGAGGAAATTCGTAAAAAGGGAAAAGATTGAACTTGGCAGAGATCAGGGCAGCATTCTTCTCCATGAGACACTTTGTATCATCTAAAGTGAGAAACATCCTCTCACTAAGATCGGAATTTATGGTTTGATAAAGTGGAATGGGGATAAGTTGGGCTAGCCCAAATTGTCTAGCACATTGAGTTGGATTGTAATACTCAACTCCACACTTGTTGTTGGGGCCATTGAAGCCCATCCCATAAGGAAGATCCCTGGCCGTCAAGAAACTGGCCCATACATCCCTTTGAACCAGATCTTCTAAAGATAATTCTTCTGTGGGGGTCTCAAGCCAATCGGGGCAAGAAGAATTCCTGTTAAATGGTGTCCAGAAATCTGAACGAGGATCTTCTGCAAAACAGTAGAAATATTTGAAGCAATCATCAAACGAATGCTCCCTAGGAGCAAGGGATTTTAAATACAGGCCACATAAGATTGTATTCCCTGATTTCTTTTGCTGTTTTTGTTCCAACGGTTCCTCAGGTGCTAAGCCAGAAAATATGACCAGGCCCAGAATTGCAGTAACCATAGGGGGCCTATACAAGCAGAAATCTTGTGATCCACCAATTTTTTCATGCACCGGTAGAAGTGGGCAAGGAAAATTGAGGCCAAAGCAATCTCCTGACCAACAGAAAGAGCTTTGGCCAAATCTGTGTAATACCGGGTGATCTTCAAAGGGCTACTACAAAAGACAAATTTGTTCAACCAATAGATTAAACATGCTATGTGTTCCATCTCAGATACTTCAACCTTGTCATCTGCTATAGCATTCTGCTTCAGAAAGTAATTAAAGGTAATATCCTTTTTCTTGGGATATTTAAAACTCACCTTAGGAGGGTAGGCTTCATAGGCCCATAGGGCAGATGAAAAGCATTTGTGTTGGGAGACCAGAAAAAGGCAAGCGCACTGATAAGAGCAGTGTCAAGAGATGGCATGTCGCGGCTCATGAGTAAGGCATGATAGATCCCAGCTTTCTTACAAATGCCACTCTTCACCTTTTCAATCCTGATCAGCCATTCGTCATATTCTAAAGAAGAGGTGACCCAGACCTTAAAGGGTTTCGACTTTGAATAATTTTCCCAATTTGGGGCCCAACTTGCTGTAAATCGGGCCAGAGGAAGAGGGACGTCATGTGGATAATACTTGTCCAGAAAATCTGGAAGAACATCTATAAAGCAAGGTCCTAGCCCGTATTTAGGCAAGGAAGAAGAATGATCAGTTTGATCGGGTACCTGGAGAAGAATCTCCTCATGAATGGTGGGTTTGTGCTCCAAAATCAATTTCTTTATTACAGTACCTGTATTGTTCTCAGCCTCAACAGAAGCGTGTGCTCTCTTTTAAACCCTTTTATTGGGAATGTAGAGAGGGAGCGTCTTCCAGAATAAAGTTCCAATCTATTTTAATCATGCCACATGTAAAATTAAATGATAACTAGAAATCATTTCGATTTATCCTCTTCTAACCATTTCCCCTATCCTTTAACTATCCTTTAAGAATTTTCGTTATAAACTCTTTTTTTGATTAAAAATAAAGTTTATGGGGGGCAATGTTTGTACCACAAAATTTTTAAAACACATGCACGTGGCAAATGATGGATTGGGAATTATGTTTATATTTAATTCGGGTGTAATAATCATGGCCGAATTATTTATAATTCAAGAGATAAGTTGTAATACCCGTCCCGTCTATTTATAAATTCTAAAATATTTTAATAAATATTCGATGGTGAGATTAAAGAATACGATATTTCATTTTTGAATTATAAAGTTAAAGGAATTTATAAAGGAGATTAAATGGTATAAAATGGGGTTTTTGTGTTATAAGTATTAAATAAATGAGCAATGACACACAAGGGTAATTCAGTGGATTAGTAAAGGGGTAAAAAGGTAAAATGCTCTAAAAATATGTCATATGAGAGAGTTTCATTAGGGTTAAGCCTATTCCCTCATGTTGTTGAAAGGAGGCTAGAGAGAAGCAAGAAGGGAGAATAAGAGAATTTAAGAATCAAGGGCTTTGGAGTACGATTCGGATCAAGAGATCAACTTCAAACGTATTCACAACGTAAGTACGAATCTATCAATGTACATTTTATCTTCATAACACTTCAGGTTTGAGTTAGACCGAAGTTTTAGTTCCAATCTCGTTTTTTGAGAAAACCCATGTATTTAGGGTTGATTCTTGGGATTTAATTGTGATTGAAGGTTGTAATAGAGTCTCATTCAAGTATATATTGACCTTAAATGTTAGAAACATTTTGGTATTGATGAATTTGAGGTTTTGGGGTGTTTAGAACGAGTTTGGCGAAGTTTGGATCATTTTTGGCCGAAAAATCCCGTTCTACAGATTTTGCATCAACAGGGGGTTCAACCGGTTGGGATTCCTTGGCCAATCGGTTGGGATGGGATGAAGGTTGGCCAACCGATTGGCCAACCGGTTGGGAGATCGGTTGGGGTTGGGTGATGCTAGCCCAACCGGTTGGGAAGTCAAGTCCAACCGGTTGGGAGGGGTTCTGTCCAAAAATTTGGTTAAGTCTTTGGAAGATGAAAAATGACTAAATAACATCGTAACGAGTTAAGTTTTGGTATGGTAAGACATGTAAAGGTTTGATTAATGTCTTTCTATTTATTTACCAATTTATAATTGCAATGTGGACTGAAATCAGTATTGTTTTGACAGGGACACTTGAGAAAGGCGTTGAGGCCTCCCTCAAGGGCAAGAAAAATGGTTGATCAAGGCAAGAAAAAGGTTTGAACAACGGTATTGGTGAGTGTACGGTTATAGTATATTGAAAGTACTTTGCATGACTTTCAAATGTAAATGTTTTCCTAGCTTTATTATTTGAAGGCATCTTGTACATGTTTTATGCTAGATTGGAATTGTGATATAATGGAAAGCATTGTTTCTAGCATGATGGTTATATTAGAAGTTTACTTCTTGCAGACTACACGTTGTACGTGTGACTGAGTTGCATTAAAATGCATTGGGGGTTATATATGTATATATGCACATTGGAACGTAAGTTCTTGCAGACTACACGAGTAATCGTGGGAGTGAGTTTCTCCGGATAATACACCCACTATGGAGAGGGGTCATACCCCAAATTGGGTATCCTTGTGATACATTGGATGAGTGTGTTGGGCACACAAACTATAACATATAGTGATAGCTATTTTGAGAAGGAAAATGGAAGGATGTTTTGAAAAAATGAGCTTCAACCATATACATATGTAAAAGCATGGAATGCATGGGGTTGGGTGCATGTCTTTAAAGGGTTGGACCCTTGTTCTTGTAAAGTCTAATTCTTGCATGTTTTATTTAAATCTCTTGCAATTGTGAAATCAATATATCTTATTCACACTCTGGTTTCCTTGTGTTTTTCTTAAATGCTTGGAAACTAGGTATTGGAGCTAGCGGTCCACTACGTAGCTTGGTGAGGCGGTTTTAAAAGCATAGCTTGGGAAGGATGGAATTGAGGCTTGGCTTGATGGAGATGGCACTTAGTATGTGTACCTGGAAATTGGTTTTGAGGAACCATGTTTCTTTTATAATTGTACTTTTGCTCTTTCTTTTAGTACATGTCCTTTAGAATCAATCTTCGGTATTTGCCGTTTTGTTAGATGGAAAGCTATGGTTTTGGGTTTTTCATTCACACTCAATGTTAGTTGGATGTTTTGTTTTAAACTTGTTGACTCTTGGGTTTAATTGTTAAGAAAATTTTTTATTTCCGCATAGTTTTTGTGAGTTTTGGTAAGGGATGTTACATAAGTGGTTGCCTAAATTGTAAGAAAGTTGTTATAATTCAAAAACACATATTTAGCCGAAATGGATATTAATTAAGGAATATAGGTGGTTATTTTCAGCTAAACATGACAATCTTTTGGGCACTATCAAATAAAACGCGATTTGTAAAATACATGGGTGTGATGATCATGGGCGATTACATATGGGAAGTTACAAAGCTTCAGAAGCTATAAAAGAAGACACTTGTGCAACATCAAAGAAGTCCACGCACCAGCAATGCTCACAGCAGCAAGAGTAATTTAGTATTTTTGATTCCTAACTCTAGCAGTTAATCGATTTTTCTCCTTTTCCTTCTTTTTCTTCATCTGTCAATGTCTATCTTCTATTTCTTTCCCATTCTGTCATCTTCTTCCCCTGTTTTCTTTTATATGTAATTTCTTTAATTGTGGAAGTCCTTGTTCAAGGCCTATGAACTATTATAACTTTAGTTCAAGTTTCTCAATTGCTTAAAAGGAGTTAGTCAGTATTTTCAGGCGTTTTTCTCATTTCTATTTGGAGATCCATTTCTCCTGGCACGTTCTTGCATCTTCTACACCATCAGGTGTTAACCATCCCTTCAACCTCCTGTTCCCTTCCCTGCGGAAGAAAATTGGTGGGCAACACCTATATGACATTCAATTCAAATTATTTCTCACATTTATAGATCCAAGCCTATGTATTTTCTCAAATTTTTTTGGATAAGTTCAACTTTGTTTGGAAAAATCTAAATTTCCCTAAATTCTGGTGTGGATTTGGAAGTAGTGGTGATACATGTGAAGAATTTACCCTTTTCTGATTTCTTTTTAATTTGACTGTCAAGTGCCATGAGGTCTATTGAAGAAAAATCACATGGATAGAGTTCAGTGAGATGAATTAACATTTGCTTATCTAAAGTCAAAAACAGATTGGCAGGGTTCAAGTAAGCCCCACAAACGGAGCGACTTTGTACTAATCTCTGTAAAGTGATTATTAAACTCTTGAAGTTGTAATCACCTTGTAGAAAATCTTAAAAGTTAGATTCGTGTCTTTATTTTTTTTTAAAAATTCTCGCAATGACGATCCAATAATCTACAACACTATAACATGAAACCAAACCAACAAATGCGGAAAAGAAATAAGAATGAAGCCAAATATTATGCCAAATCCAGAAGTTACCATTACAAAGTGGGTGCATTATTTACAACATTATACCTAATTGCTAACGCGCAGATGAACCGTAGACATTTTATGCATTTTCCAACCCTACATGCTTTGAGCAAAACAAAAAACTCATATTTCCTCACTCTTCACAGGAGTCCAGTTCTTTCCACAAACACCTCTTCTGGAATGTGAGATGTACCCAATAACATACCCCACAAAGGCCCCAACCACAACAACACTTGCTCCCTTCACATACCATGAAAACACCGATTGAGACGTCTTACGTTCGGCCCTAAAACCACCACCATCAATGCCATTGAGAACCTGTCCCGAAGCCAAAATCTCCACCATATCATGTACCTCCCCATCATGATTCCCTACGTAAGAAAAAGTGAGTTTTTCTTTATTGGCAACAAGTCTAGTGTACCCAAACTCGCCCCCACGATACAAGGACCGGCTTGGCTGTGGAAAAATAGGGTCATTCGGGTGGTCAGCTCTGGGCTCCCATATGGGTTGCCAATCTTGACCCGCCATCCCAATCACGATATGAACGGGAAATGCTACCCATTTCTCGCCATTCAGACCCATGCTCCCACCACAAGTGAAATTATTTAGAGGACAAAATCTCTCGTACCTATGAACATGGCCCCATAACGCGAGTGTTACCTTATTCTTCACAAACAAAGGTTCCAGGTGTTCCATCAATCTCTCCCTGAACGGGGCATCCCTGTTTTCGTGGCTCGTTGTGTACATTGGCCTATGCCCTTGGACCACCACAAAAGGCGTCTTTTCCCTATCAAGCAATTCCAAATCGCGCTTTATAAAGTCATATTGGTTGCTACCGGGCAAAAAATTTGTTTCCGTTGATATATAGACGAAATGCACTGAACCACTATTGAACGAATAGTAAAGGTTCCGAGTGGGTGGGGCACGAGTCCCGGTGAGTTCTGAAGAGTTTCCAGGCATGTTGAATTTGAGACTATAGGGCACACCACACTCACCACCGCCATCTTTTCCGTACACAGCATAGGACCAGTCTGGCTTCCAAGGCTGCAAAGGCCAATCATATTCGTGATTACCAATGCAGACGTGGTAAGGAACTTTGGAGGAGAGAGGTTCAATCTGAGTAAAAAAGTTGTCCCACAACCACGAGTACCCTCTCGCATAACTGAGATCTCCAATATGTGAAATGAAGGATGGTTTGTCGCCGAGTGCTTCAATGTCACGGCTGATCCACTTCAGAGTGGATATGCTTTCATCTTGTGTACGAAGGAAGGTCGAGTAGGGTGTTGCGGTTCCCATGTCTCCAAATAAGAAAGCTACTGTCTCTTCAGAATCATCATTTTTTGAGATAAAGCTGTAAATGGTGCTCCAACCGACTGAATCACTTCCGACCTACACTAAAAACACTTCAATGAGTAGGTTATTCAGATGCCGAAGCGCTACTAACTAATAGGAAATTGGCGCAATGGATTTGGTCTGTGTCTGTAAAAATTTTGTTTATGGAAAAACAAAAGGATCATGCTTTTGTTCTCTCAAAGCATATCTCTGTAGAGATTAAATTATATGTAGGGTTCCACAGAGCAGGATCTTCCCCAAATCAGTTCTTTATGAATAGCCAATCAAGAAAAAGACGTGTCCTCATACCATTTTTAAGTACAGTGACGATTTGCATATTCTCAAAAACAAAAGGAATGAAATGTAGATGAGAAACTACTTATCAGCAAATCCTACCTGTTGATGGAAATATATTATGCAAACCAGTACGCTTTTTTGTATTGTTTTTTGTTGGCATGAACCAGTATGCATATATACTAACATGTTGGATCACCTCCGATGCTAAAAATTAACACAGCCACACAAAGAAACTCTAACTCCCGGTTAAGACGTACAATGACAAAACACGGAGATGACCAAATGAAGGACAAAATATGTACGCATATTCCTTCATTTAGATGAAGGATGATTTTATTGGGAAATAACATTCCTTTGGTTTTGGATAAACCAAACCACAAAAACAAAACATTACAATATCAATTTCAGTGAACCAAACGTATCTAATCAAAATCAATTTCACTCCGCCACACAAAAGGAACAGTCTAATAAACTATTTGTCAACGTACAAGCATAAAATGACATAACCATCCTTAGTGTCTTTGACATACACACACTTGTCGCATTCGTTGATTTGAAACCACTCCGAATCATAGATGACATTGTTTGGGTGCTTGCTTCAAGTCATATAGTGATTTCACTAGTTTACAAACTTTCCTTTCTTGGCCTGAAGCTTTGAACTCTTCAAGTTGTTCCATGTAAATTTTCTCATCTAGATCTCTATTAAGGAAAGCCATTTTAATATCCATTTGATATACTTTTAAATTGCGAAGTACAACAATAGCTAATATCATGCGTATGGATGTTATTTTTGTCACAGGAGAATAAGTATCAAAGTAGTCTAGATATTCCTTTTGTGTATACCCTTTAATGACAAGCCTGGCTTTGTACTTATCAATTGATTCATCTACTTTCATTTTCTTTTTAAAAATCCACTTATAGCCCAAAGGCTTGCACCCTGGTGGTAGATCCATCAATTCCCAGGTGTGATATTGTAGAATAGATTCAATCTCAGTTTTGATGACCTCTTTCCATAGAGGTCCCTCAGGTGAGGATATTGCAGTCTTGTAAGACTGTGGCTCAGATTCCATCAAATACGTGATGAAATCAGAACCAAAAGACTTAGATATCTTAGTCCTTTAGCTCCTTAGTTCGTCATCCTCATCCTGTTGGTCTGAAGTACTTTCTACTTCAGTGTCCAATGGTCGTTTAGCTGAGCTAGATTCAGCTATAGTCTTACATGGAAATACGTTTTCAAAGAATCGAGCATTCCTTGATTCCATGATAGTATTTGCATTAATATCCAGAACGTCAGATTTATGCACAAGAAATCTGTATGCACTACCATTTTCGGTGGTGGAACAGCCACCTTAGCTAGACACCCCCACATTCGTAAGTATTTGTACGAATATTTTCGACTTGTCCAAAGTTCGTAAGGAGTTTCGTCTATATCTTTTCTAAGAACCTTATTCAAGATATAGTTTGCCGAGAGAATTGTTTTCCCTCACATGTTTTGTGGTAACCCAGAACTAATCAACATTGCATTCATCATCTCTTTTAATGTTCGGTTCTTACGTTCTGCAACCCCATTAGATTGAGGAGAGTAAGGTGCAATAAGTTGATCAATTATACCATGTTGAGCATAAAATTCAACAAATGGTGCAACATATTCACCACCTCGATCACTTCGAAGCACCTTAATCTTCTTGTTTAGTTGATTTTCAACTTCATTCTTATAAAGAATGAATTTTTCGATAGCCTCATTTTTGCTTTTAAGCAAATATACATAACAGTATTTAATGATATCGTCAACAAAATTAATAAAATATTTATTGTCTCTCCGTGTTTGGACAAATTTCAAGTCACAAACATCAGTGTGGATGACCTAGAGGCTCATTGCTTCTTTTAATTTTCGAAAAAGATGACCTAGTCATTTTTGCATCCACACAAGTTTCACATTTATGGTTTGAATCAATATGAAATTTAGGTATATGATCTAGGGATATTGATCTACGAATTGCATTTTAGTTAACATGTCCTAGTCTATCATGCCATAAATTAGATGACTCAAGCATGTAAATAGGAGTTTTTTCATTATCATTCATCATAGTAGGAACACCAGTTATAATATTGAGCTTAAAAAGCCCATCAGTCAAATAACTCTTTCCTACACACTCCTGCCTTGGTCATAACGACCTTCTCTGCCTATAACACTACATGCATGCCATGTTTGATAAGAAGAGACCTAGAAACCAAATTCTTGCGGACCTCAGGTACAAAGAGTACATTGTTAAGAACCAGATCTCTTCCAGAAGTCATCTTTAGAATGACTTTTCCCACTCCCTTGATCTCAGAGGTTGTAGAGTTACCCATGGACAACTTATCACCGTTTGTAACCGGTGAAAAAGTCCTGAACATACTCCTGTCGGAACAAACATGACGAGTAGCTCTTGTGTACACCTACCATTCCTTTGGGTTGGAGCCCACCAGATTCACCTCAAAAATTATGAATCCGATGTTGAGGTCTGAGATGTCATTGGACAGAGTGTCCATCATGTTTGCCTATTTTTTGTTGTCCTTCCGCGGTTGACGGCAGTCCACGGATCGGTGACCAGTTTTGTTGCAGTTGAAACATTTCCCTTGGAATTGGGATGACTGCTTCTTTGCAATGATAGGTTTATGGCCAAAGTTCTTGGACCCTTTTTTATTGACAACCTTGTTGCCTTGTTTTCCAGCCTTGTTCTTCCCAACATGTTTCCTGTTGGACCCAGAGTTTTGTCCATATTCTATCACATTTGCTCTATAAGAACGGTTTATCTTCTTAGCAGCCTTTTTTTGTCTTCTTCAATACGAAGCTTCATCATAAAGTCTTCGTAGGACATCTCCTTCCTTTTGTGAAGAAGATATGTACGGAATTCTAGCCATGAAGGGGGTAGACGGTGTACAGCGATGGCCACCATCAGAGATTCTGAAATAATCAGACCTTCTGCATGCATTTGGCGAACAAGAACCTCAAATTCTTGTGCCTGACTCACTACGGATTGTGAATCAACCATCTCGAAATCAGCAAAGCGACCGAATAAGAACTTCTTAGAGCTTGCATCCTCGGTCTTGTATTTCTTCTCGAGTGACATCCATAATTCCTTGACAGATTTGGTAGCCACATAAACATGGTACAGAGAATCCTGAAGGTCATCCAATATATAGTTGTGACACAGAAAATCTGCAGCCTTCCACACATCCAATGCAGCCCTCTTGTGGAAATCATTATCGTTCAGATCAACGACCGATTCCTCCTCCGTAAGAAACCGTGCTAGCCCCAGAGTGGTCAGATATAATAGCATTTTGTTTTGCCATGTCTTAAAATCTGCCCCTGAAATTTTTTTTAGACGGACAACATGATTGACCGGCAGGAACGGTGTAGGAAACTGCAGCAGCATCTGTGGTGTAACCACAGTAGTGGAGGAGACAGCAGGTCTGACCACCGATGGATTTCCAAAAGGATTTCCTGCTTGATTTGTAAAGGGGTTCCCAAAGGAATTCCCAGCCTCATTATATCCTCCGAAAGGATTTCCACCAATAGGGTGGGCAGATCCAGTAAGACCAGAAACTGCATTGTTTGCTGCTCCATCAACAGGATGGTTCCCGGCAACCAAAGCAGTATCGACTTGTAGTGGAACATTTGCATTCAAAGCGTGATTCTCAATATCCGAGAATAGAAAATCCTCAAATTATTGTGAAGCCATTTCTGATGGAACAAGTTATAAAAACAATTTAGAATCAAAAATGAAACTGTTTACAAAACAGCTTAAAAGAAATGATCCAAAGATTGTAAAACAGTAAGTAATTAACTGTTGAGAACCTCAATGAAAATTAGAACTGGTTAAAACAGAAACTATTTGAACAGAAAACCAGAAAGCATAAACTGATTAGAATGAAAAGAAAGAAGGCAGATTGTGTTTCTAAAAAGTGTTAAGCTTGTAGTCTATAAATTTGGAAGTATATGTAAAACATCAATCTGGAAAACCAAGAATGTAGTAAAACAAGTTCCCGGAGGCCTATGGTAAACAAAGTTCCCTTAACATTTTTTAGCCACCCCCACCGAAGGTGCTAGGGGTTTGAAATCGACGAAAGTGTCCCATAGTACAGCTGGGAATCAAATGGTTGCACTAGAACCGAACCTGAAGTCGAACGGAAGTGTACAGTACTTACTCTCTCTGTGACTGCTTTGAAGGAACAAGATGCAGAACAGTTTTAGGGATTAGAGATAGAATGAATTCGTATTCTTGAAGGTAGGATGATACTGCCATATATAATCAGGGGAGACTTATGGATGCCCATGCTGAGACCTTTGGTCTGCAGCAACTGGTGTCTCTAATGCTGCAAATAATGCTGCAAATAATACAGGAGGTGGGAAGACACCAGGTTGGGCCGGGTAAGAGCTAGCCTACAGGCCCATAAGCCCACAGCCCACAACCAAATGCCAAGCCCAACACATAAGCACAAGCTCAATCTAAATATGGTCAAGCCCAACCCAATTTTCATAATTGAATTTTCCATAAAAAGATTAGGCCCGCGCGTGGCACGGGGCACATTCCTACGAACACACGAGGCATGGACCCGGAACCCGGACCACGGACCCGGACACAGGCACGGGCTCGGGCAGCGGAGGCGGCGCGCGTGTGTGTGAAAAAATATGCGATGTACACATCAACTTACTTTTCCCTTAGGCTTGGTTGTGAACCTTAGTCTTACACTATAATAAATAGGGGTTCTTTTGGGCCGGTCCCATTCAAAAGAGTTTTGCCCGTTTAGATCCACGCGTGATGCAATTGACATTTATACCCTCATAAGATTTTAATCGATTAGGTCCATTCTGCCGAAACCCTACATTTCTTCTACGTTTCTTCCCCAGTCAACAACGACGA
>NMUG010002307.1:0-16194 GCA_002855965.1 Monotropa hypopitys | reverse complement strand
ACACGACTGGGATTTCGTTTACTGATTGCTTGTATGCGTGAACTTTTCTTAAATACTGCAATAAAATCGTAGTATAGGCCGTGGTTTTTTGGTTTAGGGTTATTTGACCCTAAATCTTTTTCCACGTATATCGTGTGTCTCTTCCGTTGCCTCTTTACCTCCTTCTGTGTATGTGATTTAGTATTCTAATCTGTGTGGGTGTTTTAGCAAATTATTAATTAAATTGTTTAATTCAGTTTAAAAAGTTAAGAAAATTTAAATTGACCACCATATTACCTATTCACCCTCCCTCTAGGTAAGTTCACAGCTTCCGCATCTATTTTCAGCCTGTTTTCCCTTTTCTTCAACAGTCTTAGCACATTTAGGCTGAGGATGTTCTTGAACTGAAAGAACATTGACTTGTTTCCTAGCCCTTAGATTGTGGCTAGGAGCAACAGGAGGAATTGGTGGAATATTAATAGAAGTAAGAGGAGGAGGGAAACCTGTTGTAGATGGAGAAATTACTGCAAGAGGAGGAATAGCGAGAGGAGTAGTAGAAGATTGACTCTTTGAAATTTGAGGTTTAGTGGTTTGAGATGAGGGGTTTCTAACCACTTTCTTGAAAGCAATAGATAAGAAATCAGTCTCTCTGTCAGAATCCATGTCTTTTGAATTAGGGTTGTAACCAGAGGAGGAAGATAAAATAGGATTAAATGCACCTACGATTCCCACAGACGGCGCCAATTGTGGATGGGAATTTTGTGATCACCCTTGAAGCTGTCCAGAAATGTCAAGAAAATGCTAATGTTGACTTTCCCGCAATTGTTGACCTTCAAGACTTTGTGCTGCAAAACAAAATGAAGCTAAGGGACCCCCTCCCTTCTACTCAGAGGGCACTCCGACGATCAAGTTAATATCTGGAAGAATATAACTTGAGGAAAAACTGAAATCTAGAGAGAAATTTAGTCACAAGAGAATATGTCCCTTGTAAATATCATCTGCCTTTGTATATATACTGCCTTCTTTCATTATTGTCTGGGTCCCACATTTCATAAATAAGTTTTTTGAATGGTGGGGTCTGACTGTATATCTTTTCTCTTTTTATCTTTTATATATTTATTAAATATACCAAACGGCTAGTGGGCCCTAATGTTTCCACTTTCAACAGTATTATTGGCTCCACTGAATCTTCCTTTTTGGCATTTTGTATATTATACTCTTGTATATTTAATGAGGATCATTCTTTTTGAGATTTTGCTTAATGATTAGGACTTTTGCTCAAATCATTCCATAATCTAAACTGTCACGATCAAACCTTTTATTTTACTCTTCTTATCTTCACATATCTACAAGTTAAACAAATATAGATTTTCGAATGATTACCCGAAACTAATATTATATTCCCGAGCTCCAATTCAGCTCGAGATACAATTCTGCAATGTACCGTGATCAATAATTCTGATCATTCTAGATATCTTCTCTCTTATCTTTGACTTCACCTTTGGATAGAACTTGCTTAGATCGTCATTTTCGACTAATTTCCCGAAATGAATAATCTTTTCCCGAGCTCCAATTCAGCTCGGGGTGCTCTGTTGTCGAAAAACACTGTTCATCCCGTTCTTTTCTGCGCGGGGTCAATTTCTGCTCGGGAAACAATAATTCTGCTCGAGAATTAATACTTTAATCATAAAAGAATGTTTCTGGTCATTTTCTTGTTTATAATTTTACTTTTTTGCCCTTATACTTATTTTTACCTACCACAGTTGTCATTGTGATTTTGTTTTTCTTTTCTTTTCAAAAAACTACCTTGGGCTTTATTTTTGCTTTTATGTTTTAGTTTGATTCTGTTGGCGTGACATTGACTAAAAATGCATTCAATTGGTTGGAAGAAACTAAAATGCTTTTGCATAAACTACCTTATATATTGAGGCAAAATGGTATGGATTACTTTTGGAAAGTCAGGGAGGAATTGTTATTGTGCTATTCCATCTACTGGATTTGGTTCCCCTTTCGATTTTGGGAATGTGTCAAAACTATGCAGTTATATTAAATCCAAAAGTCCGTCTTATCAATCAATTACTCAACATACTGGATAAGCCATAGTACAATGACTGATTCATAGTAAAAAAATAAAAGGTAAAAAGAGATATTCATCCTAGAGAATAACTGCAAAAAATAAAATAGGTAGGATCATAATGTGATTGTAGTTATGTTTATGAAAAGGAGTATGTACTGTCATTCCTGAAAAGTCGGCAACATCTCAGTTTCTTCCAGTTTGTTCCCGTAGATGGTGTGTTTGTACTTTTTCTTGGTAATAATTCAAAGAATGTCTGCAAGCTATCACAAAGGATCAGTCAGTTGAGTGCACACCTTTTGAATAATGCTACTTCATTGGTATCTTTTTTCCCCATAAGAATTTGATAATGCTACTTCATTGCTCTCTTTTTTCCCGCAAGAATTGGTAATCTATTTTGTCCTTTTTATATGTTACATGGTGTTTTTGTACTAATCATTGATATAGTTAATATTACATGGTCCAGTTGGTAGACGATAAGGGAAGTGTTGCAGAGCTCCAAGTGCGACGAAGGTATGCGATTTGAAACAATGGTTGCCTACATCCACCAAATCCTCAAACATCTGCGCCAATCCATCCCCAAAGTCGGCAATGGCTTCCTAAAATTGTATCCTCCAAGCGGCGTTCAACAGGAAATTAAAACTTGTGAAGGGTAAGTACCAATGGTTTTACAGGGTTTGTCATTTTGTTAAAATGATGTTTGATTATAGGAAACTAAAGTTTCCAAGCGACGTGCAATATGGAAATGTGCTCCCAACATTTGTTTATCGCTTACACCCAACGTTTGGTGAAAAGATTGTTTTTTGAGTTTAAATGTTTGTTTATCGCCTACAACCAACATTTGTTTTCTAATTTCAAGAACCCAACGTTTGTTTTATGGGTTTAAATGTTTTCTAGGTTGGAACATTTTCCGGGTTGAAACACTTATGCCCACCAAATGTTTTTTGTGTTGAAAATATAGTTTTTTAGGTTTAAATGCTTGTTTATCATGCCTTAGACATGTTGCAGTTTTTTTACTCAGTTAGTTAAATAATTTGTTTAACACATTGTAGTCTCGATTTTGTTAATAGCGTGTTAGACGTATTACGAAATGTCAAAAGGAAAGTTCAAATACCGAAAACACAAATCGAGTAAAATGACACTTTTCCCAGTTAAGAACCAGTTTTTTTCTCTTCACACCTCTCCAACACCTTCTCCAAGTTTTGCAAATAGTTATCAAAAAAACTTCTATAAACTGAGAACAACGGTTGAGTCCGCTATTGACGTTATTCCGGGG
The DNA here is from genome assembly GCA_002855965.1 of Monotropa hypopitys. Taxonomy (NCBI): domain Eukaryota; kingdom Viridiplantae; phylum Streptophyta; class Magnoliopsida; order Ericales; family Ericaceae; genus Monotropa; species Monotropa hypopitys. The sequence continues at coordinate 12,865 of NMUG010002307.1, read as the reverse complement.
ACACAACACATTTCTAAAACTCCTTATTGGATGACAACAATGGTGCTTAAGGAGTTGAAAACTCATCTAGAAGATTTATTGGAGAAAGGTGTAATTAAACCAAGCATATTACCATTGGCAGCTCCAGTTCTTTTCGTATATAAGAATGATGGGACTATACAGTTATGTGTTGACTATCAAGAGATGAATAAAATTAAGATTAAGAATTAATATCCACTATCATGGATTGATAATCTATTCAATCAGTTGCAAAGAGCTCAACTTTTCTCAAAAATTATTTTTTGATGTGAACATTATTAGTTGAAAGCTAAGGCAAAGGATGCCGAGAAGACATCATTCTGTATTAGCTACGAATATTATGATTTTTTTGTTATGTCTTTCAGAGTTACAAATGCACCAGCCACTTTTATGGATCTTATGTACTGGGTATTCAAAACTTATTTGGATGATTTTGTTATTGTCTTTAATATTCTTGTTTTTTTCAAAACCCGAGAACAACATTCCAATCATCTTCAAAAGGTTTTACAAATTCTCAGAGAGAAGAAATTATATGCCAAATTCAAGAAATGTTAATTTTAGCTCGACATCATTTCTTTTGGGGGACATGTTATTAATGGGGATGGTATTTCCGTGGATCAGTATAAGGTGGAGGCAGTATCCAATTGGCCGCGACCAAGTTGTGTGATATAAATTCAGAGTTTTCTTAGCTTGCTAGGCTATTATAAAAAGTTTGTTAAAGATTTTTCCAAGATTTTCATACATTTGAAAGAACTAACCAGAAAAGGGGTGCCATATGAATGGTTAATGGAGGAGGAACAATCTTTCCAGATGATAAAGAGAAGCTTGGTATCAGCACTAATCTTGACCCTACCATCTGGAATTGATGGATTTGTTATATTTAGTGATGCTTCACATCAGGGGTTAGGATGCGTGCTTATGCAAAAAAGGTGATTGCTTATGCTTTGCGATAGTTAAAGCAACACGAGAATAACTATCCTACACATGACTTGGAGTTGGCAGTCATGATTTTTGCATTGAAAATATGGAAACAGTACTTATGTGGGGTAAGCTGTGAAATATTTATAGATCATCAGAGTCTTAAATATCTATTCTCGTAGAAGGAACTTAATTTATGCCATAGAAGATAGTTGGAGTTGATTAAAGACTATGACTTGACGATCAATACCACCCCGACAAAGCTAATATGGCAGTAGATGCATTGAGTTACAAGTCTTCAACATTAGCCACTTTTCTGTACAATCATTATTGTTCGAGATGGTGAAGCAACAAAAAGAAAATGATCCATTTTTGTGGAAGTTAATTGAAGAGTTGATATCCGAACCAGAAGTTCATTTTTCTTATGATAGAGATGTACTTAGACTCAGAAGCAAAATTTGTGTTGCAACTATAGCTGATATCCGCCAACAAATTTTGTTGGTGGCGCACAAATCCAAGTTTACTATTCATCCCGACACAACCAAAATGTATCATGATTTGAAGGAGGTTTACTGGTCGCCTGGTGTAAAGCGACATGTGGCAGAATTTGTGTCTCATTTCCTTGAGTGCTAGAAAATGAAGGCCGAACATCGACGACCCATATGACTATTGCAACCATATCAGGTAACAGAATATAAGTCGGAGAATATTACTATGGATATTCTCTCGGGCTTGCCAACCACTGCGAGAGGTAACAATTCTATTTGAGTTATTGTTGATCGTCCGACAAAGTATTTCCATTTCTCGCTGTCAAAACTACATTATCTATGGAACAACTTGCTAAGTTATATATTCAGAAGTTTATCTGGTTTACGGGACACTAGTTTCTATCATTTCTGATCGGGATCCCCATTTTGTATCGAAGTTTTGGAAAAAATTGCAAAGAGAAATGGGTACTAAACTCCGATTCATTACATCTTTTCATGCGCAGATTGACGTCCAAATAGAGAGAGTCATTCAGACCATGGAGGATATACCTAGAGCCTGTACACTAGATTTTCAGGGCAACTAGGAGAATCATTTACTGTTAATTAAGTTTGCCTATAACAACAGTTATTAGTCCACCATTGGTATGGTGCCTTACTAGGAATTGTATTTGAGAAAATGTCGATCACCGTTATATTGGACACCGATGCATACATCGATCATCATTATATTGGACCCCAAACCTCCCCGAAATGACCCGAACCCAACACGAACGATATAAGTGAACCGAGAGGGGACCCAAAACATAAATCCAATAGAAAAATACTCCGAGGGACCCAAATTCAAATCCATAAATTGATTTAAACTGCAAATGAAATTTTGGAAAACATTTATAAAATACGAGTCATGACACCTCAACCATCTTAAAAGAATTTTGTCCCCAAAATTGCCTAAGGTAAAGGTAGAGACATCGAAACAAGCCCAAAATCAAGATGAGAACAAATTAAAAGAAATCTGGATATCTACTACGAATCTCGTCTTCACGCTCTCAAGTTGCCTCTTCAATACCATGATTGCTTTATAGGACCTTCAACAATAGCATTGTATTGCCCTGAAGCACTTGCTCTCTCGAATCAAGAATATGAATCAGCCTTTCTTCATACGATACATCAGCTTCAAGCTCAACATTAGACCAATCCAACACATGAGAGGGATCCAGCTCATACTTCTACAATATGGACATATGAAATACGTCATGGACATTTGAAATATTTGATGGCAATGCTAAGTGATAAACGACTTCTCCGATCTTCTCTATGATGTTAAAAGGACCAATGAAATGCGGCGTGAGCTTTCCTTTTTTCCCAAAGTGAAAAATACTACGACGAGGTGATACTTTTAGAAACACATGATCTCCAACTTCAAACGATAAGGGGACACGACGTCTATCGGCATAACTCTTGTGATGGCTTTGAGCGGTAAGCAATCTCTGATGGATCAACTTGATCTGCTCGGTAATCTGCTGCATCATCTCTGGTCCAATAATCGCTGACTCTCCAACATCAATCCAATATACGGGTGATCTACATGGCCTATCATACAAGGCTTCAAACTGAGCCATACCAATAATGGAGTGATAACTGTTGTTGTAGGCGAACTCTATCAATGATGAATGATCGACCTAACTTCTATGAAAGTCTAATACACATGCCCGAAGCATATCCTCGAGAATCTGGATAGTGCATTCTGATTGGACGTTAGTTTGCGGATGAAAAGTAGTGCTGAACAAGAGCTTCGAACCAAGAGAATCCTGTAAGCAATGCCAAAATTGATATGTGAAATGTGGATCTCTGTCGGATACAATAGATGAGGGAACTCTATGCAGTCGAATAGTCTCCTGAATGTATAACTGGCTCAACGAATCAACAGATTGGGCAACTCGAATTGGCAAGAAATGTACAGTCTTCATCAAACGATCGACAATAATCCAAATGGCATCATGACCTCCCGGAGACTTTGGTAAACCCGTGGCGAAATCTATCATAACGTGCTCCCACTTCCCTTTGGCAATCGGTAATGGTTGTAGCAAACCGATAGGTCGTTGATATTCGGTCTTAACTTGTTGACATGTGAGACATCTAGCGACAAACATAGCGACATCCTTCTTCATAACCGGCCACCAAAACTGATGCTTAAGATCATGGTACATCTTCGTTCCCCCTGATAAACGGCTAACAACGAGTGATGAAACTCATAAAGTATACCTCCTCAGCAAGAAGATGGAACGAACAACCGATCGTAAAATCGCAAACTCGCATCTGCATAAATCATCCACCCTTGATGTACATCTCCTCTAAGGAACTTCGCTCAAAAGTCTATCGCTTCCGTATCGTTGGCTTGTGCTTCAATGACCCACCGAGATAATTCCGAATGAATTGACAAGTTGCAGAAGGTCGCTTGCTCCCCGATTTCTTCTGCATGCAAAACAAAAGAACCCAAATCCCCCATGGACTCTTAATCACATACGACCAAACTTGCAAGATGAGATGACTTTCGACTCAAGGCATCTGCCACCACATTAGCTTTTCCCGGATGATAATGTAACTCGAATTCGTAATCTTCTAAGTGCTCCATCCATTGTCATTGTCGTAGATTGAACTCTTTTTTGCATAAACAAATACTTCAAGCTCTTATGGTCAGAGAATACATCAAACTTTTCCCCGTAGAGGTAGTTACACCACATCTTTAATGCAAATACGATAGCTGCAAGCTCTAGATCGTGTGTGGTATAGTTTCGTTCATTCTCTTTTAATTGCCTTGAACCGTAAGCCACAACCTTTCCTTCTTGTATGAGAACGCAACCCAAACCGTCGTGCGATACGTCATAATAAACCGCATACCCTGCTTCCTATTCCAGTACAATAAGGATAAGAGATGTAGTCAACTGACTCTTCAATTCTCAAATGCGGCTTCGCATGAATTATCCCAAACAAACGGAATACCCTTTCGGGTCAAGCGCATCATCAGAGCTGCTATAGTAACCCACAAGACCAAGAAAACTACGGATACCGAACACGTTCTTTAGATGCGTCCATAATGAAACTATATAAATCTTGCTAGGATCCACTAACACACCTTCATTGGAGACGACATGGCCAAGAAACTTCACTTCGAGTAGCCAAAACTCACATTTGATAAGTTTGGAATACAAACGGTGCTCTCGCAATAACTCCAACACGACCCGGAGATGAGTTTGGTGCTTTTCCTCTAACGCCGAATAAATAAGAAGATCATCCACGATTACTGTGGTGATCAGTATACGGAGTGGTCTACGGTTTCCCCTGTGTTGATTCGAATGGCTGAGAGAACTGGAGCTTTGTACGGCAGAGGAGGTTACCTATAAGAATAAATGAATCCCCCTGCTTGGCTCCTACAAAACAAGGGCCAGTGTCCACCGGTCGGCAGCGACCGAGAGGGGCCTTGGATGGCTAAGTCAATGATTGTGGAAGAGAGGTAACCGGAACTGAAAGAGTTGTCGGAGAGAGATAAGGATCAGATCCTGTGAACAGTACCTGAATGGGATATATATAGGCCAACCTGACTTGGAGCTAAAAGTGCAAGCATGTGATGCACACGGGGAGAGCCTGGTGCTGATGTTAGCCATATGATGCTATTGGGTTGTTGAACTGACCCGAGCCACGCCAGCAGTTGTACGGCTATCCCGTGTACAGCCTGCTGTAGGTCATTATTCCATGTTGTTGCCGATGGTGGACCCCTCTTGCGTAGGACTGGCCGTCGGTGAAAGTTGTTCCTCCCAAATGGGGAAAACGCAGAGGATATATGACGAACCGCTGATTCTATCCCCCAGTTGTAGTGTTTTTTCGGAGGTCCGTTGGGCCGATGGCCCTGGATTGCTTTGCGAGGTACAGGGCAGGGTCTGGACTAGTCCGGCCCATGACGGGTGAGGTCTGACTACTACAAATACCACAATAAAATGATCAAGAGATACAGTTCATGAGATCCATGAATGTTGCATGGGCATTCGTCAAACCAAACGACATAACCACGAACTCGTAATAACCATAGTGCATGCAAAAAGTAGTCTTGGGAATATCTTCGGCACGAACTCTCAACTGATGATAACCCGAATGTAAGTCGATCTTGGAAAAGCATATAGAACTATGAAGTTGATCAAATAAATCATCGATCCTAGGCATATGATATTTGTTCTTGACGGTGACGCGATTCAATTTCCGATAGTCAATATACAAACGCAACGACCCATCTTTCTTCTTGGCAAACAACGCTAGAGCACCCCACGGCAATGAACTAGGGCGAATGAAACCCAACTCGTATAGCTCCTGCAATTGGGATTTCAACTCCCGCAACTCGGCTGGCGCAAAACAATAAGGTGGAACCGAAAAAGTCATGTTCTCGGTAGCAAATCGATAGAGAACTCAACTTCCCGACTAGGAGGCAAACCCGACAATTCTTCCGAAAAGATGTCCGGAAACTCGCAAACTACAAGGGGCAACTTCCTACGGTGAGAAATATCGTCATCAAGACTGAGGCTTGCAAGAAGACAACTGATAGAGTCTCGATCCTTGGAATCATAAAAACAAGCATCCAACATCTCTTTTCTCTCCCCGTAAACATAGAAATAATCTCCATTTGGAGAATGCACACAGACTCGATGCCGATAACAATCGATAGTGGCATGGAAAGTAGACAACTAATACATCCCAATAATAAGGTCAAATTCTTGATTCTCTAAAAATAATTATGATGTTTTACCTTGTTAATTCTCCACTCCTTTTTTGTCTTTAATGATGATGTCAAACTCTTGGAGTAGGACAATCCACCGAATTAGCCTAGGTTTGGCATCTTGGTTGGTAAACAAGTATTTTAATGCCGCATGGTCCGTGAAAATGACTATCGGTGATCCAATGAGTTAAGATCTAAACTTATCAAGGGCAAAGACAATAGTGAGCAATTCCTTTTCAGTGGTCGTATAGTTCATTTGGGCTTCATTCAATGTCTTGCTCGCACAGTAAATGACACAAGGATTCTTATTGCGTCTTTGCCCCAAAACTGCCCCAATTGCAAAGTCGCTCGCGTCACACATTAGCTCAAATGGGAGGTTCCAATCGGGGGATTGCATGATGGGTGGAGAAGTAAGTATACTCTTGAGAGTAGAGAACACTTCTTCACAATGAGAATCCCACACAAATGGAACATCCTTGGCAAAGAGATTACACAAGGGTTTAAATATTGCACTAAATCCCTTGATGAACCTTCTATAAAATCTGGTATGACCGAGAAACGACCGAATATCCTTCATGCATTTGGGAATTGGTAGACTAGAGATGAGATTAATTTTTGCTTTGTCTATGATTGGCACACAATATTGCTATTTTATGTGCCTTTATACTTCCTACATGTTGCTTTATACTTATTAATTCACTTATTCTATGTGCATATTCATGTTAATCTTGTTTTCTAGTGGTTGTTCCATTTACAGGTCATGTTGCTACCCTTTGATGCATTTGGATGCCCTGATGATTTCCGAGACTTGTGGACCATATTCCTACATCTTGTGGAGCCCATCTCAATGCAATGGAAGGTTAGTCTCAAGGCCAATGGTTTATACAATGAAGTACAATTGAAGTTCTAGGAGGAAACGGCCATGAAATCAACTTCTGGGGCCATGCGGTGAAGAGAGGACCTTGGAAATCAACCCAAAGCACCCCCCCAATCGGTTCAAGACCTTCCCCAACCGGTTCACAACATCCCCAACCGGTTCCAATCATCCCCAACCGGTGCACAAGTGATCTAGGGTCATCAGAGCATCGTTGCACCAGTGCAAGACATTCCCCAACCGGTGCAAACTCATCTTGAGTGAATTTTAAGAGGGAAATTAAGGGTATTTTAGTCCTTTGACCTAGGGTACTATATATATGTGTTATGAGAACGTATTGAACATCATTCACTTTATATTTTCAGTATCTTATAGGGTTTGGGAGGAGAGAGCTTCTTCCTCTACCTCCCTCCAACTTCTCTCTAGCTTTTCTCCTCCTTCTATGGAGATTTTGTAAGTTTTCTCTCTTTTAAAGTTGTTGCTACTCTTGTTCTCTCTCTATTGATGTAGTTTACTTAATGTGTTTCATGATATGAATTTTTTTTTTCTCTTTTAATGTCTTGTTTTACTTGTTTCCCTTTGAGTTCTATGGTTGTAAGTAGCGTAATGGAGGGCTAGCCTCATTGGTTTGGCCATAGAGTGGCTAGCACTCCTTGACCTAGTTAGAGTTGATTTCACCACTTAGTGTACTTGCATGTGGTGGTTCTAGGTCTCTTTTTGCCCTTAGATTAGGTCTTGGCTTGGTGTTATTATCTCCTTGAATATAGGTTGCCATTTTTGTGGCCCTTGCATTACTTGGTGCTATGGCACGCCAAATACTCGATGAAATGTACACGTAGGCTAAGTCCTTCTTGAACCACCCTATTATTGAATGTTGGATGTCTTGAGGCTATTTAGGAGCTTGGATCATGTTGTTCTTGTCTTAGGTCTAAATTGGGAGTTGTTATCTAATCGATAGGATGTCGTCAATCTTTTGGCACAATCTATACCTTTAGCGATGTCACTCTTGATGTTAGATGCATTATCTAATATGAACCGAATCCTTGCTTCTATTTAATCTCTTGACTCCCGTGAAGTCAATTCCTTCCTAGGTTAGGTGCTAGTTCTCTCTATGGCCATTCCACTTAGTTCATCTAGTTTTTGTTAAATTACTTTAAGTCTTAGTTCTTAATCCTTAAATCAAAATTAATCCAAGGGTAGCGTCCTTCTGCTAGCACTTGCAAAACCAAACCTCCTCATCAAGAAAATCCCTTTAGACTCACTCAACTCTCTGTGGTTCGACCTCGAACTTTCCACTCTACTAGTTGGAGTAGTAGTTTCGTGTTTTATAAATTATCTTTTGCCTAGTCCCCGATTTCCGTTTCCGACGACGCGGGAATCGCGCTAGCAAAATGGCGCCGTTGCCGGGGAATTGTAGTTGAATCTCGTTTTTGCTAATTTTGAGGTTTTCGTTTGCTTGCCATATCTATCCTTTTCTTTTCATTCTATTTTATATAAAATACAAAAAAAAAATTGCATTGACTATCTATGGCTTCCGGTGACTATCCCTCATATGACTATTCTTACCCTTGGGAAACCATAGATCACCAAGTTTGGAAGACACACGCTCCAGTCCCGGAACCTTCTTATCATGAGTGGCCACCCCACGTTAATTTATATGTGGAATGTGAGCATTATCATGAACCATCTCCCTATGCTTATCCTGATGTCATGGCTCTACCACCATGTTATTACCCAGAGCCTACTGATCAATACCCGGACCAATGGTCCAATGTGGAATCTTATGATTGCCCACCACCACACCCGGATCTATTGGAGGACACCTTCAATCAATTCATCCAATCACAACTTACCTTCAATGCTGATATTACTCAACAACTTTCCGAGCTAACTGCCAACATTCAGGCCCTATGCACTTCTAGCCCCATGGACGTTGATGTCCCTTATTTCGAATTGGCCAAACCCACCGAACCTTCGGAGGATACATGTCTCACCTCCGAGGAGATTGCTTTTCTTAAAAATCATGATGTGGGTATATCTCCTTCCGTCCTTATGGCACATGCCTCAATGGGGTTGCTTCCCAATTTCAAGCATTTCACTCCTCTCACTCCACCTAATGAGAATGTTGTGAACTTATATGATGATATGAGTGATGAGGAGTTAGAGGCGGACCATAGGAATGTGGAGGTTGAGGATGTTTGTTGCACTTTGCCCATTGAGCCTACTTTGCATCGTATTCCCCAAGAGTCTATTGAGTGTGCCCTTATTGCACCTATTGTCATGCCAAGTCTTGAGGTGCCCATTTTTTCAGTTGATCCTTTATTGTCGGTTGTGAGTGTTTCTATATTTTCTTATGTGCCCCTACCACCACCACTTTTGTCTACTTTGAAAAAAATCGAATTTCTTGGTGTTGACTGACTCCTTTCGAGTCGTATTCCATATTGTGACCTTATGGTCAATGCTTTGAGAATTATTTTTGATCGTGGTGGTAGGATGTGTGTTCATACATTTTTGAAGCGCCTTCAAGCCCCCTTGTATTCCAAGTACCTATTCACTTGGCTTGAGCGACTTTAATATTTTCGGAGGGGATTGCGATTACTTTCTCTTGGTTATGGCCCCCTTTGCCATATAAGTTTCATTATCACGTTTGGGGGGTCATCGTCTCGGTTCTTGCCTAGTCTTTGAGGCATGTTATTTTTTTCTCTTTCCTTTTAGTTTTTTCCCATTTCTTTTGTTTTTTTACTATCTTTGAAAATACAAAAAAATGATGTTGCACGCTTGGCTAACATTAGCAAGCAATTTTTGACTAACCGGTTGCTTTGTAGTGTAGTTGGATGTGTTTTGCAGGGTCTTTGCTTCTTGCTTGGCTTTGTTAGGCATTTTCGGCTATAATTTAAGGTAATGGTTGGTGGGTGGTTTCGTCTTTCCACCCTGGAGGTAATCTACTCTCTCTTTCTTATTTTTAGTTCTCCTCGCACGAGGACGTGCTCATTTTATGTTGGGGGAGAGAAGCATCTTCATGCTATCTTTCTTTTCATTTTGCATTTAGTCCTATTTTGAGTCTAAAATAATTGTTGTAATAAAAATGTTGTCAGTCTAGTATAGCCGCCTGTCTCTTCTCTTGGAGGCAGGGATAAAAGTATATCACGTGTTATCCACGTTGCGGACTCGATAGTTAGTTGTTGGAATAAATTGTGAATCACCTTTGCATGGTTTTTGAAATATTGCGAGTTGTTACTCTTTTGCTTAAGTAGGATTGTGTCGATCCTTGTTGGACTTGTTGGGGCATCTTAGTTCGGTTTGCTAGCTTGAGTGAAAATTTGTTTTGGCACCATGATTTAAGCCATTACTCTTCACGAATATTTAGACTTGAGTCGCTTATAAGTCGCATCTCGATTGTCTTGATGGCTTGTTTAGTGAAGACTTATGCCCAAGTAAGTCTAGTGCCATACTTTTTCTTGGAGTAGTGTCGCATGAACTCTTGTTGTCATGAAAAATAATGTTATTCGTTGATTGATCTCATTATTTTTGTCGCTATGCATTGAGAATTTACTTTCATCAACACATCATTTTGGTTTGCATGCACGGTTATTGTTGGACTTGGAAGAGGATTTTAGGCAATTCTTTTGACATTTTGGGCAGGATCGTTCCTTATTACATATTATCCCTTGCTTGCCCCTTTGAGCCGTCACTTGAACCTTTTTTTGATTGAGCCTCCATTTCCATATTGTATGCTTTGAGATTAGTTTGATCATTTGTGATGTATGGAGATGTACTTGGAGAGATAAGGTGGTCTATTTTTTGATGTACTCATTGTTGGTGTACCCCTCTTTCCCTAAAAAAATCACATAAAAGTTCAAAAATATTGGGAACCAAATAAGTTTGGAGTCACTCATTCATTTTTAATTGATGGACATGTTGTCTTCATATTGTGGGATGTATCGGTGGTTGAAAAAGAAAAAAATTGAATATGGCGTAGTTGAAAAGAAATGATATTGAGGTGTATTTTAGTTGACAAGGGCCGATATGCCCTCTACATTTGTACTTCGCCTATTCTCAAGTATACTTGGTTATACCCTTTGCCCGATACATTTCACTTACCTAACGCTATCACCGATGGAAGTCCTATTTGATCCTTGGTTCAACAATTTCGTGTGCATATTGATTGCGGACATATTCCCTTTGCTTAGCATTTTCTTGTCATGAGATCATTTCCACCATATTGTGCTTCCTTTTCGTGTCAAATTGTGCAGAATGTTTTGGCTTATTATATATATCTTCTGCCCGCACATTTGAGAGTTAGTATATGCACCCATGTTTTGAGTCTTATTTTTGAGTGCATGACACAGTGAGTATTTGAAGTCGAAGCTCGGTCCGAATTAATTTTTGAGGAATTTCTCACTTGCGATGAATAGCCTTGCCTACACACACATTAGATTTTGGTTGCCAAGATTTATTTTCTCCTTGCTAGCATATTGACTTTGTTTGCCCACTTGTATTTTTGAGGATCCACTTTCCATTCTTTTGTTGGGAGTTTGACTTGTATATCATGGATTCCATGTGTTTGTGATTCATTATGTTTTGTGGGTGATCGTTGCTTAAAACCCTCACGAGACCTTACTCGTCCTACTGGGGCTATCTGGGGGTTTAAAGGACATATCCTTTCATTTCCCGTAGTTGTTATTAGTTGGTCCTAGTCCTAGAGTTTAGTTTGCTCGGGACTAGCAAACAATAAGTTGGGGTGTGTGATTGGCACACAATATTGCTATTTTGTGTGCCTTTATACTTCTTACATGTTGCTTTTTACTTATTAATTCACTTATTCTATGTGCATATTCATGTTAATCTTGTTTTCTAGTGGTTGTTCCATTTACAGGTCATGTTGCTACCCTTTGACGCATTTGGATGCCCTGGTGATTTCCGAGACTTGTGGACCATATTCCTACATCTTGTGGAGCCCATCTCAATGCAATGGAAGCTTAGTCTCAAGGCCAATGGTCCATACAATTAAGTACAATTGAAGTTCTAGGAGGAAACGACCATGAAATCAACTTCTGGGGCCATGTGGTGAAGAGAGGACCTTGGAAATCAACCCAAAGCACCCCCACAATCGGTTCAAGACCTTCCCCAACCGGTTCACAACATCCCCAACCGGTTCCAATCATCCCCAACCGGTGCACAAGTGATCTAGGGTCATCAGAGCATCGTTGCACCGGTGCAAGACATTCCACAACCGGTGCAAACTCATCCTGAGTGAATTTTAAGAGGGAAATTAAGGATATTTGAGTCCTTTGACCTAGGGTACTATATATATATATGTGTTATAAGAATGTATTGAACATCATTCACTTTATATTTTCAGTATCTTATAGGGTTTGGGAGGAGAGAGCTTCTTTCTCTACCTCCCTCCAACTTCTCTCTAGCTTTTCTCCTCCTATAGAGATTTTATAATTTTTCTCTTTTTTAAAGTTGTTGCTACTCTTGTTCTCTCTCTATTGATGACCACATATATACATATAAGTATATAGAGGATCATTAGATCCGTTTGATTATTAATCCAACGACTGATACACATATACATATAAGTATATAGAGGATACAATCATTTATTACATGTCTAAATAATATCCATGCCTATTTAAATCCGCGCCTATTTAACGGGTGTTGATTGATTGCAAAAAAGAAAGCAACTGATTTTATAAAAAAGAAAAGTATGATTTGAATTGTTTATATAGAAATATTCAAATATGAAGTGTTAATTTTGTTTAGAAAATAGTAATTAGATTCACCCGTTATTTTATTTAA
>NMUG010002306.1:0-16195 GCA_002855965.1 Monotropa hypopitys | reverse complement strand
AGATGTATTTATATCGCGGCCAAAAGACGAAAAGGGCCCTCATTAAAAATTCCCAAAACTCAAAATTTAACCCTTGTACTATCGGTAATACAGATCTATATTACCGGGAATACAAGTCTTTGGACTTCTCCAGGGAAGCATCAACCTCCCACATTACCAGGAATAGGGCCACACATTACCGGTAGTTGGAGCCTCTGCTCCCACTACTCTTCTCCTCCTATTCCCGCACCCCTTATTCCCGCAATGCACTCCCCAAATTCCCTCTGCATTCCCGGTAGTTGGAGTCCCTGGACTTCTCTTATTCCCGCAATTTCCTCACCAATTCCCGCAACTCCAGCTCCTATTTCCGGAAGTTGGGGAAAGAAGAAAGAAGGTGGAATCTTTTGGGCCTAGATTCTTCGTCCGAACTCTGATTGATGTGATTCAAGTTGCGTTGTATTCGTAATTTAATTCTCTACGACTCTCACAAAGAACATAGATTAATTTTCAAAATGATTCGGGATCATAATGGGCCTATAAGGCCCTCGGCACATTGCCGGAACAACCCAAAACAATGCCAATTCAATACCGGGGATCCTCACCACTCCAAACCGCTAGATTATCATTTATCAAACCACAACCTTCATATTTTATTATGAAAACTCACTTCTAATAAATAAAATCGCTTATTTTCATGGTTTATGAAAACATATTTTCGATAAATGTTTAATATATTTCTGAACCATTGCACCCGAATACCAATTTCATGCTTCACAGATTGCAATTTCTGGCTATCTCTTCCTAAGATATCGATATCATGATTTACTTAGATATCGATATCTGAGGTTTTGACAGAATTCGATTGAACCTCTTGCAATATTTCTGGGTTTGGATTTCTAACTGATTTTGATGAATTACCTTATCAAATCACAACCGATTTCCTCAAATTTGAAACATAAGTTCTATCAATGATTTGCTACACTTCTATATTTTTGGAATTAGGAGATTTTACCTCAATTAATTAGAATAAAATTCCAAAGGTTTTGCCTCAAAGGTTCTTCTTCCTCCTTCAAACTACAGATTTTGGATCGAATTCAACCTATCAAACCTCAATCATTTCCTACCAGATTTTTAACATAGATTCTACTAATGATTTAGAACAAAAGTACATAATTAGTTTTGAGAATAGATACCTCAAATGGGAGAAATAAAATTCCAAAGATTTGACAAAATCTGTTTCTTTCTAACTTCAATGGCTACTGTTCATCTTTCCTTTCTCAATCACTGTTCTTCTTCCCCGAAGAACACTTCTGCAACTCATCCAACTTCTGAACGTATTTCGTCTCTCCCTTGAGAACAATCCTTCTCACTTACTCAATCAATTCCTTCTCATGAATTCTTACCTCCTCGATTTATTCACTACATGTTTTAAGATTGATTTACAAAATTATTGTGTTCTGATCTAAAGTTGTGCATGTATTGTATACATATGTTACATTCTGTCGACTCACAATTCATCTACATCTGTACAACTTCTTCTCACAACACCTTTCATCATTTTTACAGTACAATGACACCTTGCAACGAACAACACACGTGCAAATAAGCATCCATTTCATCTATACACGTACAGAAATATATACAACTTTGTATCTCTCTCCTACGCCACATCACCCCATCCTCGACACCTTTGACCCCAAACTCATCTTTTTTTCTAAAATTACACTTCTTTCTTTTGTTTTCAATTCTATCATTTAAACCCATATAGCTTATAAAGCCTTTAAATTAACTCTTAAATCATTCTTATTTACTTCTAAAATCCCCCCAAAAATCCTCAAAAAATCTATATCATAATTTAAAATTATCAACTTAAATTTTATAATTATTCTCATCACTATCCTCATTCAATAATATTTTTAATTATCTATAAACCTTGGTTATTAATCGATAATACTCCTAATACGCAATACGGGTCTTACATTAAAAGTTTGCACAAAGCAGTGACTCAAAGAATAGACAAAGAAAAAAGAAAGTCCTAGCTAAACATCCACAATTTTTGGATGGTGAGAAGTCTCAACACCAGCAACGGGAGTGTCAGATAGATTGACATCTGGAATTGGGGCAGCAACATCAGGCACGGAAGGAACAACCTCAACCTCAACATTAGCAACTACAGGGAGGATGGTTGAGCTTGCAGGTACCTCCGAGGCAGTAGCCGTGCTCAGTGTTTGCTCGGGAATGGTAGCTACGAGCTCAGCCACAGAAGGAAGTGCATCAGGACCAACCTCTTCAGTAGTGGGTGGGGTGGGCACCACGGATAAGGCCTTGCTTGTAAGGAGAATCTCCCTTCGAAGGGGAGAATCCTCTGCCACGCCGCAGGCATCCATAAAAATCCCATACATCTCAGTAAAGATAAGATCCTTCAACTCAGGAAGTTGCTCAAAGAACTGAGCCTCGTAGTTCTATCGGGTTGCTTCAGAACCTTGAGCAAAGCCCTCGTTATGTGCCTCTTTGGCTGCCTACTTAGCCTTCAACAACTCAGCATTCAGTCTCAAAGGCATTGGTCCATTGCTCCATTTCAGCTCGAGCCTTGGAAACCGCAACTTGTCTCTTCTTCTCGGATTGGGCCAAGACAGCCTCCAGTCTTTGTACCTCTTTCTGATCAGCGGCCAGAGCAGCAGATGCATCCTTGTGCTTCTTGGAGATGAGGTGGATTTTATCCACATTCTTCTTCGCCAACACCATAGCATTTTTAGGTGATGAGTATCCCTGGCATGCTCAGTATGTAGTCGTGCATACCGGCCAGATAGCTCGAATGAACATTGCACAGCCTGTGAAAAAGAGAAAAATAAGAAAAGAGGAAAAGTCAGAATGTGAAGTCGTAAAGGGATAAAGAAACACAGTGTCAAAGGCTGAGTTCTTCAAAGAATATGAGAAGATCCTGTGGGACAGGTCTTTAGAAAAGAACATGGTCGCTTCAGATACGTCTTTAGAGAGCATCACAACACGAGCAATCCCATATGCAGAGGCCCTATTGAGGATCCAACCACTCTTAACCAATGTTCTAAAAGGCGCTAGGCGGGCGGTCGAGGGGGGCCTAACGCCTAGGGGCCTAGGCGGGGGCCTAGGCGGAGATCTAGGCAGGGCCTAGGCGGCTATTTATTTATTAAGAGAATTAATTTTTATTTAATATAATAATTAATAATGCATAAAACTTTTCTATAACATCAAATATATAAAATTTGTGACTTAAGACTTTGTTTGGTTTGATTTAGTTATCAAATATATGATATTTCTTTTTAGTCGCGGCAGACCACTACCGCCTAGCACCTAGGCAGCACCTAGGCGGACCACTACCGCCTAGCGCCTAGTCGGGGCCTAGGCGGACCCAGGCGGGGCCTTTTAGAACAGTGCTCTTAACAACGTTGTCATCCTCCTTCAGAAGGACGGGAGACCAATATTCATCATCTTCAAGGGCTTTCCCCTTGTACGCACGGATGAGTTCACCCCTCCTTTACTTCTTTTGAGCCTGAGGCTCCTCAAGCTGATCAGCAGCATCTTTGAATATTTGGCGGGTCCGGGGAGACTAAATAGCCGCCTATGGAGCCGAAAGGAGAGGAGGAAGTGGAACCTGATCGGAAAGGGGGGCAAAAGGAGGCGGTGGAGGCGCGACAACAACAACAACAGTAGCAGCAACGACAAACAGGACTAGGAGGAGCACTCGTTGTGGTCCTCTTCGGAGGGGTGGGAGATCGGGTCTTGGGGTCCGCCTTGTACAGACTTGTGAAACTAAAATAAGCCATATCGTTGTCCCACTCCAGCAGAGAAGACAAATCAGCATGTGAAGACGTCCTAGCGACCTCTGCAGCCTTCTCCGGGACCAACTCTGGCTACCATAACTCCCAAGCCAGGAAGGGGCACTCCTATTGGGATGACTAATTCTGTTGGGGCGATGTTCGGAACAAGCCCTCGATGCCTAACATCGTGATACCCTCGGTAGTGTGGGGTATATCCCAGTAGGTTGTCAACAGAGCAGTCGATCAATTTCCCAGAAGGCAAGGTATATTTGACGACCTTGGTCACTTCGTCTGTCTTGATGAATTTGTTGTGTAATGAAGTTCTGTTCACCCGGGGGTCTGCAACGACAAGGGAAAACGAGGTTAATGTTCAGAAAGCAGTGAAAGGAAAGAAATATAGAATCAGAAAGAAATACTAACAAAGGATTCGTTTGCCTAGGGAATCGGCTATTCTATTTTAGACCTGGGAGTGAAGTCCCAATTCTCTATTATGATCAGGAAATCACCATCGTCACCCCTGGTTGAACCAGGGAGCCACAGAACTAGTTTGCCCCAATCAGACTATACCTTGAGGTACCAGACGCCCTCCTTTGTGTGATTTATAGTATAATGGTATCGTATCTAATATAGGCGCATCTGGGAGCCGGTAATTTAGTTCAACGCGGCAACACTCATCACAATCCGAATTATGTTGGTGACCACTTGCATCGGAGTTAGATTTAGGTGAGAAAAGAAATGTCCCAAAAGAGGATGTGGAGGGAAGTGCACCCTAGCCTCTATGATCTAGATTACTTGGATATGGAGTGTATTCTTCTCTGCAGAACCCCGTCTGTAATTTGTAGGGGCTAAGCAAACGACAATATCCTCTAAGATCTCGTAATCCCGTCGGAACTATTCAATTTTCTCAGGAGTATCGACGAGGGATCAAAAAAGCCCATTTTCGAGGAGTGGGAAATCAAAGAATCAAAAGAATTTTTCTAGCAGGAATCAGAGGAAGAAATGAGAGAGACTTACAGAAAAATTGGGGACCAAAAGATGCAAAATGAGAAGTTAAGGATTCTCGGATGCTCTGATTCACACAAAGATTGAGAAGTTTGAGAGTAGAAAGTCAATTTGGGGGGACTTTGTGTAATTTAAAATCTAGACAGTAGTGCGTGTGAAGAGTCGTTTTCATCAAAAGGTGAATGTGTCCCATCGCGTTGAAGTAGCCAAAGTTGAGGGGGCAATTGTGGTAAGATGAATCAAGATTTTCCACGTGTAAATGGCAAATCCAGATTTCCTGGACGTATAGATGGCTGTACGGCACGTGCCATCTAGATATTCCATGCAAAAAACCACGTGTCATCAATTTTCCGCAATATGGATTAGGTCAGTCATGTGTGACATGACATCCCGAATATGCGAGAGAAAAGTTACAACAATCGAACGCATGCAAGTGAATCTCTGATATAGTCAACCATATATCAGCCAGCTTACCCGCACTGCGAATTAGATCAACATTGTGCAGCTCGACATCCTTTTAGTGCAATACAAAATAGCCCAGTGCGGCAAGGTAGCAAGCGACGTGTACATGTGTTAATCGACCAATGGATAACGATAAACACATGTGTCCCAACTATTCGCGTCTAAAAGAATAAAATCACAGGTCCTACGAATACGAGAAGTATTCAATTTCCACAAGGATAAAAACGCTAAGGAAGAAATGGTCCAGAGATGAATACAAAACAGGTCAAATTTACCAAAGACATAGACGAAAAGTCCAAACCAGCTTCAGATTACTAGTGAGAGACTATAAACCGTAAGATCTCTATAAAAGCAAGATTCAACCCACGAGAAAATATAAATGCCAATTTGACTTACAAACTATATTTGAGCTTTCTTAGAGTTTTTCTCTCGATCATCGAAGAGCCTTTCGACCAACAATTGTGGAAAATCTTTTAACCCATGTTTGTGAGCGTAGATACAGAAAGGAGCGTAGTCAAATCAGCAAGAACCACATAAGTCCAGATAAGCAATTCATTTACGAAAGTTCACCAGTTTCAATTTTTACCCCACGCACTCATTGTATAACAAAATTTGTAATGTTTCATCATATGTTTTGTTATTTTCTTCTCTTCAAGACCTAAACAACAAAAGAAAATTGTTTCCTATTTTCCTCTCTCCACTCCATTCCTTTCCCTTAGAGCAAAACTTTTCCCAATGGAAACTTCTAATATACAATTCTTTCACACGTGTCCAATTATTAAACTTCTACTATACACCTCAAAATCGGCATGCCATCCACTACAAACTAACATAACAGAAAACCATACTGTTCATATCACAGCACAAATCCTTTATGGTTTGAAACATTGCAAAAAAAAAATCGCCATTAGAAACATTGATATCTCAATTAGGGAAAAATACTATAAAGACCAACGTCCACCAAGATCAAAAGATCTCAGCACGTTGTAAGGTAAGGTGTAAGAAGCCAATCCAACACATCTCCCTCAAGACCAATTTCTCTCTAAAATTCTGAAGTTACAGGAGCACATTATACCACGTTCTTGCTGCTTCCTCCCCACTCCAAAAATATACAAAGTGAAACAAGAAAAAAAAAGGACAGACACCGTAGCATGCCTTTGATAAGGGATAAGGTCTGGAGTTCTTTTGACAAGGCAGCAGCAGGAGTAACTCCAAACGAAAGAATGACGATGTTGACAATGAAACACTCAAAACAACAAAACCTCATCTCTTAAAAGAAACATCTACATTGACACGAGGGAAAGCAAGGATTACTAACCGAAAATTCAGGTATCAAGAGATCACAAAAAATAATCCGGAGTCTTGCGTGTAGTGTCTGGCTCAATTTGTCTAGGTGCTGGGTCAAACTGAAGGAAATTTTGCTCCATGTCTTCCCCAATTTCAAGTATTGCAGCCATATTCCCACATCGGTAACAGTAATTAGGAGCGCTAAAGACTGTCACCACATTCTTTTCCTAGAGAATATACAGGGCCAGAGGATATCAAAGAAAAGTAAGACAAAAATTAGCGATGAGAGTGAGCCCATTGGGGGGGGGGGTCTTAAAATCATTTCCCTTTGTTTTGTTTTAACTTTTCCAACGTTACAAACCTGACACCAATTATAACCCTCCATAACAAGCTGGTGGGCTCTGGAGATGAGAGTGAGCCCATTGGTATGGTTGAACTGAGCTGCTATGTCCTGTCCAAAAGTATAGCCAGCTCCGCGTGGAGATATTCCCCAACCACATCGATCGTCAGGGTCAGACCACAACAGATCACACATTGGCCCTTCATGTGGAACCTACACCAACACACCAGCATAAAAACAAATGTTAGAAATGTGGACAAATGTAATTCCACGCAAGCATGAATTACCTATAAACTAACATGGGAGTTAAAATTAAAATCACAGGTTAACATTAGTTAGTTTTTCTCATGCATGTATTCTGTCGTGGAAAACAATTCCAGTGGACAATATCCCAAGGCAGTAGTATACAGAAGTGTCGTATGACATCTCAAAGTGAGTTAATATATTCATGTAAAACAAATCCCAGAATCATCCGCACACTGTAAATCCCAGGAAGAAAAATTGGAAACACTTTTCAAGTATTAAAAGAACAAATAGCCGTCATACCAGAGAAGATTTAGAGTGGTTTTATGACATCTCAAAGGATATAAAACCCACAATTACAACTACTAATGTACCTCCTGTATACGGTCCAAGGCTCGAATATTGTCTAGCGTATCCAAAGATGGTGAAAGTCCACCATGCAAACAGAAAATCTGAAATCCAAGTGTATATAGATGTCATAACTGTTTCAAAAGAATAATCAATACCTAATGAGTACAATACACAACTCAAACCTGACTCTCGATTAGTGCTGTAAGGGGAAGATAATCAAAAAGGTCAGTAAAATACTTCCAGACATTGGCATTTCCATACTTCCTCAAGCATTCATCATAGAAACCATACCTGAAAAAAAGAGGCATGAATGGTAATGAGATACGGACACAGACATGTATACGGCACTGACACAACAATTCTAAAAAAATCAGGACCAAATCCGTCAGTACTTGGTGAGGACCGACATTTCAAAATCAAATTTCATGATCAATATCTTTAAAACGTGTTAATAAAGGTCCACACGAGAAACAATAAAAAATGACCGAAAATGGTTTCATCTGAACAGTTTTTCATGAAAATTTTAATGAATAATCTGGATAAAACTTGCTCGGATGAAGGCCTTCCCGATCATGTTTTCGACTTCTAAATATATTGGACGGTTCGGATCATGAAAATTTGATTGAGAAGTGGCCGAAAAAGTTTGGTCCTGACCAAGTCCTGACGGATTTGGTCCTGATAGTAAGTGCACTATATATCAGTTCACTTCCAGTCAGGAATCTCGTATTTTGTTATGGTCCGGACCAAGCTTTTTCGACCACTTCCCGTTCAAATTTTCACAATCTGAACCGTTCAATGTGTT
Organism: Monotropa hypopitys; assembly: GCA_002855965.1. Taxonomy (NCBI): domain Eukaryota; kingdom Viridiplantae; phylum Streptophyta; class Magnoliopsida; order Ericales; family Ericaceae; genus Monotropa; species Monotropa hypopitys. The sequence goes on along the minus strand of NMUG010002306.1, from coordinate 7,932 downwards.
TAGAAGGTATTTTTTAGGGTCCCTGCAAAAAATGGTCAAAAAATATGATCGAGAAGGCCTTCGTCCGAGCAAGTTTTATACACACTGTTCATTATAGTTTCATAAAAAAAATTGTCCAGATGAAGCCTTTCTCGGTTATTTTTTTAATTGTTTCTCGCGTGGACCCTTATCAAACATGTTCTAAAGACATTGAACGATTCGGATCATGAAAATGTGACTTAAAAATAGTGGTTTGGACCGTAAGCAAAATCCGGGATCCCTGACTGGAAGTCCACAATTTGTAAGAAAGGACAAGTATAGACACCATTTAAACAAAACGAAACATCCATACATTCATTACAACCTAATTGAAAAGAAACTTTGTAGTTCCATAATAAGCCAAAGAAATAAACCCCAATTAAAAAGAAAAAATCATAGTTCCACAAAAACAATTAACAATTAATATGCCTCTAATTTTCAGGATTGTCTATTCATTTTAACACTTTACCCCATATTTTTTTACTAGTATCATTAGTAACCCGAAAAAATTTAAAAAAATCACACAAGCACCCCCACCGTGTCCCCTTCGAACACTCCACATCGCATGTCGAACATGTATCCCGCCGTTTTCCCAATGTGTCCCGGCCGTGTCCCCGTGTCCCCATGTCAGATATGTCATACGGCAACCTTCTAGAGGTGTCGGTGCTACATAGGGGCTTGTAAAGCAGAAACGCCTCCATTTTTTGGTCTGCGCGATAAGTTCCTTATTCAAGTAATTTGAAATCATCAAACCAAGTATATAAGCTAAAATATATGGTAACTGAATCCTCTTCAAGACTGTTCAATGTAGATCCATTTTTCTTCCCGACTGATCAGCCATCATCATTTCTATAACTCACCGTAATTAACAAACTTTCAAGCTTTTTCTTAGTTTCAATACGTTCTTAATTATATATCAGTCTCTCGCAAACTATCCACTTTTCGCACACCATCACAAATCACCTCAACTGTCAGCAGGATTGTCCTTGGTGATACTACCTCCATCTACATGACCCCTGGTACAACGGAGTTCTCACATGTTTTTATCAACAATTGTCTTGCAGACTTGACAATGTAAGTGGCAAGAATTGCTAAACTGATATGATACACTTTAACTTGTTAAACACATGTTAAACACTTAGTCCTCAAGATGACACAATTCCAGAATTCTCTTAAACCACATCAAGAATATTTATATAAGCAATCACGTCTTGCCATGTGAGAATGACTGGGAAATGGTCCTACCATTCAATGGGTGCACTACACATCAAAATAATATTGAAATTGCACTGAATTGGCATTCCCACTGATTTTTGGATGTTCATGGAGTAAATCTTTTAAAAACTGCTAAATCAAAAGCTAAATAAATTGGAAGCACTCTTATCACTAAACAAATGATAATAAAAGAACTTCCAACTTCATATGGAGAATAAAGGTATGGCATCTCTGCTGACGCCTTTGACTGATTACACTATGCTTGCGGACCCCTATCATATCAAGTTCTTCCTCAGATTTTTGGCACTACAGCAAATGTTCACTAATCAGCACGACAGATGTCAAGCATTAGTCTTTCTGACCCTAACCATGTTGATAAATGGTCATACATGAACGTCCATCATTCAAAAAAAGACTGCTCCTACGGCATGAACTTACCCAATGCCAGAGAAAATTTAAAAAGAGAGGGCAAAGCATTGAAGTAACATGAAAAAGTTCATGCGGATTCTTTTCTAGCATCAACAGTATTCAAATGAGGCAGCTGTTGGAAAGCTTTAAATACAAGATTATGACTTGGATTAAGGTGACAAATAATACATCACGTGTACAGAACTCAAGTGCGCCTAATGTACATCAAGTTCAGCCAAGTGATTAGTCGATTGACAGTATAACCATTGGTTGTTCAGTTTGTTAAGGTGGTTAGGGTAGTTTGCATGTTATGCAGTTTATGAAATCTTGCTGAGCTGGATTCTGTTAGTGTGTAAGCTAGGAAGTTAGGTAGGCTGATTAGTTAGGCTCCTGGCTGCCTATATAAAGGGCTTAATCTTCTTCTTATACTTATTTTGAGCTCTGTAATTCTAGATCATGATTAGTTGTTATAAGGAACATGGAAATATGTCAAAAAGATCTAATGGGTTCCAGAAATTGGAGAGGGTCTGATTCCAACGAATTCCACAGTAAACACCTACAGGCTACAGCTGTGTACTAATCAAAATAAAATATAACAAGTCCTCCACGGGAGCAATTTCAAGGATTGAAACAACTAGAGATAAGAAGAAAAAACTCCAATCAATTAAGTGTTGTATCACAAAATTTTCAATCAAATAAGTGTTGTATCAAAGGTTGATATTAAGCCCTTTAAACTTAGGGTATTGAAGCACTTAGCCAACAAGGCAAAACATACTACGAAGGGTGTTTCTTTGCAAACCGATGAGTGCTACCACTTCATGGCTCAAGAAGAAACACTTATAAATTACCTGACCTCTTATAAATTTGCCCAAGTACCAGTTCAGCCACAACAGTTGGGTAAAATGGTGAATATGCATCTGATATGCTTAGTTAGACATGCAACTAGGACTGCAGAAAAAATCGGGTGATTCATGAATCTGATCCGTATGTTTTGGATTAAAACCGTGGATTAATGGTCCAGACACGGATTTAAAATTAAAAAACCGTGACTCGTGGACTGGGCACGAATTATCATTTTGAATCCATGGATATCCGATCCGGTCCATGAAATATTAATTATAATATATATGTACATATATATATTTTATATGTACATATAAATAAACCTATGGGTAAATTGTTATTATTTATAAAACATTGGGTATAAATAAATCTATGGGTAAACTGTAATTTTTTTGTGGCACGATGTTCATTTGCTGCCATCAGCGATTCATCGTTAAGGTTTTGCGATATTTTTTCGTGCATTGCTTTGTTTTTGTATGAATCATAATCCGTGGACAAATCTGAAACCGATCTGTGAGACTTTTAGTTCAGACACGGATTGTATATTTTATAATCCATGACTCGCGAATTAGGATTGGATTTATATGAATCCAATATGGTCCGTGTGCACCCCTACATGCAACCAACATGAATAAATAAAATAGTATTCTAGATACGTATAAGACTCCCATTATATGCATAAAATTTTAACAGACCTTTATTCACTCTTCTTCCGATTCGATAAAGATGAAATATTCGAAATGAGCTGCTATCTTTTTTTATAACCAAAATTTCACAGAATGTCATTATGCCCTTCAAGAGTGAAAGCAAGCATTTAAGAAGTGTGAAATCTAGCCTTGTCATGGGGTCCTGAGACATGGAAATTACACTAATCTAACTCCTAGACGCATTTGCACCCCACACTCAAAATTGATTAGAACAAAAAAGCCTGGCATGATATGTACGGAATGCGAACCCACACATTAGTACCATAAAATTTGGTGGAATATGTATTGTTAGGCATGAAATAGGAGAATCCACAGAAGAGAGAACAATATACATGACATAAAAATGGATGAGCAAAGAAGAATATCTCTGGAGTTGTGCAGGAGTTCTACAAGTCATTTGTGAATCTAGTAATACTGATGGACAAAGGTAACCCCTGGTCCAATTTCACAGGATCTGGCTGACATTATTTTCATGTTTTCCGAGTTACAGCCCAGCTACGCTACCTAACTCTCTAGAGTACAATGAGCAGTTCAAAAATAAGGTCCTTACAGAGAACAGAGAGGCAGGCTCTAACGTTCCTAGCAAAGTAGAAGATGAAACTCTTTATTGACTCATTGACTACCAAATGCATTCGCATCATTTCATAACTTGTAGTTTCAGATATCAAATGTTTTTACATCAATTAAAGCATGCTACACAAAAGAAAAGGGGCTTACACTTGAGTAATTTGCCGGCTCTCATGGTTTCCTCTGAGGATTGTAATTCTATCCCTATAACGAACTTTCAAAGCCACTAAAAGTGTAACGGTCTCCACTGAATAGTACCCGCGATCTGCATTATTATAATAATAATATTTCATCAGAACATCACACGGATAATAAATAGAATTCCAAGAGATTCATTGGACAAAAAAATTCAAAGAACCATAGAGGAGCTAAATTTCATAGAGCATATCATACCACTAAATTTTATGGAAAGAAACCAATTGTGCTCTCACAAACAAAAACAGTAGAGAGCAAGCAAGTTCACATGGCCTACAAATTTGAAATAAAACACCATATCTCAGCAACTTCCTAGCAAAATGTTAGCAAAGCTGTAACCTTTGAGAATTTTCAACCTATGATTGTTGATAAAGGCTTAGATGGAGATTTATTTCAACAATCAAACACAATAAGTTCTATCACAAATTCTTAATTGTTTTGCCAATGTGATGCTTACGACCCTCAAAATCCCACCCTTTATCGGTCCATGAATATTATATAACTCATGGACCAATATATTTCTGCAACAGTCAACTAAAGGTTATTGTATGCTTCTCATGCCTTTTCTAGTTTCAGCCATATTGCTTCGTCAGCTACTGCTATCAGTGCTTTTTGCTCCAAGACGAAGTATAATGGAGAAAAAAACATACTGGGACTGTCAAACCATTGCTAGGGTTGCAGAGCTGAGCCAATCCATGTATTGTTCCGTTCAAGCTTGGCTCGACTGTTCCAGAGGCAAGTTCGATCTCAGCTTGTATTCAAACAAGTACAAAAAATTTGCTCAAGCTTGTCTCACTGAGCATGGAAGGGATGCAATACTGATGCTCTGGATGTTGAATGAAGAAAACATGGTAATGTGCACATAAAGTAATTTGGGCTTTTAGGTCTACTCTTTCTGATGTCTTTTGGCTTTGATTTGGGGTATGATTCCGCAACAAAACGTTCCTTTAGCTCCTCGGTTTTTGATGGTATAAAAGGCCACTGTTTCAGTGGTTTTATGAGAGTAGTCATTTTTTGCATATTGTCAAATGTTAGGTCTGTGTTCAATCCTTCTCTCGCCCATACCCTCAACGATTGGGGACGACATGGGTTATGCTATGTTGTTGTTTGTTGTTGTCTCACTGAGCATGCAAGGTGCTTGACATGTTATGTTGAATAATGCTACTTCAAAAGCCAATTAACTGCTATTATAAGCTATAAATCGACATGTTATGTTGAATAATGCTACTTCAAAAGCCAATTAAGTGCTATTATAAGCTATAAATCTCTTATTAGTGCAAAAGATGTTCTATTGTCAATAAAAAAGATAAGGAAAGGAAAGATAAGTGATAATGGTAAAATCCTATGGCATGCACTGTCATTGAGACAGTCTATTCTACTCCTCTTCTATTGGTGGTTTTAATACCTTGAAGTAACTTTATAAGAGAATAACACTGCTCTTTTTTGTTTATTTGGACTTCCACGAGAAAAGGATATAACTAATTGACTCCTCTTCTATTGGTGGTTTTAACACCTTAAAGTAACCTTATAAGAGAATACAACTGCTCTTTTCGTTTATTTGGACTTCCACGAGAAAAGGATATAACTAAAAGTTACTTGAACTCTACGTGGCCTGCCAATGTGGTCACAACCAAAATTTAAGTCAAACGTCATCTCACTAGGCTCGACTTAGCTAAGTTGACAAACAAGCTCAAGGGGGCTTCAACAAAGCCAAACTCTGGCTGCTCACGAGGGGCACGACTCAGCTAAGTTGACAAACAAGTTCAAGGGGGATTCAACAAAGCCAAACTCTAGCTTCTCGCGAGGGGCTCGGTTTTGAAAGACCCACCATTGGGGTTTCAATTCAGTTCTTAAATGGTGTCAATGTTTAGTTACAGTTCTTTCTAAATGCGGATTCAATTTCATCATGATATTTGCTACCCTACTTGAACTAACCTGAGATTCAAGCAATATTAAGTTTTAACACTTTCTACTGGTGGATCGATTGCATGTACGCAATGGTAAAACCTTAAGAAACATATGTTCGCATACCAGAACTGCTAGTGTATAATACAAATGAAACCTCTTGGAGAAATTCAGTCGCAAATCAATCATGCTAATTCGAGTAGGTTGGAACTAAGATTTCCCTAGAAGCATAGGCTGAAGGCCTTTCGCATATACAGCACACCTAACCGCACGCCAAGATTAACTTGATAACTCCTCCATGGGTTGACATTATTTTCATCACTGTTCACGTGCAAACCAAAACCAAGTTTGCCCCCTTTTTTCATTACACCAGCAAAACGATAATGAACAAGACTGGTTTTCCTGTCTCAAACAGCAATACTACATTTGTGAAGAAAACTCAAAAACAGTAAAAATCGGTTCCAAAAATTTTGATATCCAATAACCCCAGATGACATACAGCAATACCCTGCATCTTGTTCTAAGCACAATTCATATCCAAATACAATGAAAAGGGAAGCAGCTAATATAGCAAGCTAGGTTCGCAAGGGAAACTTGAAATGTGAAAATACGTGTCAGTCCCATAGATTCATAATCATGTAAGTCAGCAAGAAACAATAGGTATGTCATAAATTACTAATATTTGGGCACCCGACACAAGACCCAGTTACAGAATTTGTCAAGAGACCTAGTAGAGAGAATTTGATAATTGACATGGTACTTCATCATCCCCCTATGCATTATGAATTATCTTCCATAGCCGCACAGTCAATCAAAAATAAATTCCAGAAAAAAACTCACCTGCACAGTAAGTATTTCAATATCCTAATATATTCGTAGACAGGCAACATCAACAACTTAACACAAGTCGAGATCGCGCACTGCAGGATGGGTGTTGGTCCCCTTGGTTCCAATCCATTAATCCTTGGTTCGGGGAGCATTTGCGCATAAAGCAGCGGGTTTGGATCGAACGCAGGGGTATCACCATCAATGCGTGAAACATGGGGACTTTCAAGGCAATCACAAGTCTGTGAGGCTCCTTGACTGAGGTTGAGGAATCCACATCCAACAAATTGCAGTTTGTTATAGCTAGGATTCAGATCGTCACATTTGAGTTTGATATAAATGAGTCTATTCAGCTGGAGGTTAACGGTTCTCAATTCGAAGTGAAGGTGTCTTCTTCCTCTGTCAATTGTGGTGTTCAAAAGGTTGAAGTCGATGCGGTTTGTTTGCGATTGAGGATCACAGCAGGTCACAGGTATCTATAGGTAATAAGTGTCCGGAAAAGGAGTGTTCTTGGGGTTCAAGTCTTGCAGATGCCGAGGAATCTGTTCATCTTGTTGATCCTCCGTGCAAGAGCAGTGCGGAGCCTTCGAGTTTGCTCGAACTGGTTCAGGGTGTGGAAGAACCTGAGGTTCTGGGTAATTCGAATAGGAAGGGTTTTGTTTGTGGGGAGGTCGATCCTGTTGTAGCCCACGCTTTCTCCTTGCATGGGTCCTGCTTGAAGTCAGAGTCATCTCCCCAAACTCCTGAAGCTATTGAGGTGGTTAGTGGTTGTAGTAAATCCTTTGGGTTAGAGGCTGTTCGGGTTGATGTTCATTTGATGTCTGCAAAGGCAGATTTGGTGGGAATTCAATCGAATTATGGGCTCCCAGCTCAATCTGGGGGTTTCATCCCTCCTGTCCTATCCCTTGGTAGCTCAGTTTGCTGTGTTGATGGTCCTCTGTCCCCTGGGGATGTTCCGGGAGTGCCAGGCTTTGGGGGTTCCCAATCTCCAACCCATTCTCAGTGCGGTCTTTTAGATGGGTCTCTTCCCCCTTGCATAAAAGGTTCCAAGTTGCATTTAGAGTCTGCAGTTCCTTTCTTGGATGTAAATGATTCGGATCATGCGGCTTTCTTGAATAGAATGTTGCGGATAGTGTGGGGCGAGGCAAACGTCTGAGTGGTAGACGTTCGGCAGTTGCAGAGGTGCTTGTGTTGTCTAGAGAGTAGGAGGTGATTGGGTAGTCTAGTAAGTAGGATGTTGGTAGCTGTT
>NMUG010002305.1:0-16196 GCA_002855965.1 Monotropa hypopitys | reverse complement strand
TAACACTTCCTGCATTGTTTCTCCCCTTGGGTGTAGCCCTGTTGATTGAATCTATTGTTGTTTGAAACCTTCAAGGATCTTGTTGGGTGATCTCTTCTCTTGATTGATCTATGTGTTGTTGGTTGAGCGGATTCTTTGAGCCTTGTCTTGCGTACTCTTTCTTATGAATTCATGATCCTCTCTTGTAGAAATGGCCCAGCATCGTACTAGGGGAAGGGGTCGTGGTCGCCAGGGTGTGAATGCCCCAGATGCTATTGGTGAAGAGGTCAATGCTAGGATGCGTGGGGTGGAGGATGAGGCACCTCTAGTTGTTCCAGTTTCGGAGGGGTTAGTTGCCCCTAGTCAGTTCGCTAGAGAGCTTGCAGCCACTATGGTCGAAGCCAGTCGAAGATTTGTTGCTCCTAGGGAGAACGTAGGAAACCGTACTATCGAGGCTTTACGGGAGTTCCGTCGCATGGATCCCCCCAAGTTCAACGGCGAGGGAGATCCACTTGAGGCGGATCACTGGTTATTCGAGATTCGGAAGGTGCTTGATACATTGGAAATAATGGAGGACAAGCTGCGGATTTCTTTTGCCATATATCAGCTAACAGGTGAGGCGAGCCAATGGTGGAGTTCTATTCTTGAGATGCGTCGGGAAAGTTTGCTCGCTAACAGAGATGTCGATCCATATGCCATCATCGATCCCATTCGAGGTATGTCATGGGCCGAGTTCGAGACTGTCTTTGAGGGACAGTACTTTCCAAAGAGTTTCAGGGATCAGCTCCGGGAACAGTTTGAGAGGTTGGAGCAGGGGACTATGACTGTGTCCCTGTATGCTATGAAATTCCAAACGTTATCTCGGTTTGCTACTGATTTGGTGAGCTCCAAGGAGAGGAAGTGTAAGCGCTTTGAGAAGGGCCTTCATTCTTCGGTCCAACGGCTAGTGATGAGCCCACGGATCCGCAATTTTTCCGACATAGTAGAGTGTGCTAGAGCCATCGAGCCAAAGAAAGACTCTTCCAAAGAAGTGAAGATATGGGAGACGCATCGTCAAATATAAAATTCCAGTTCATCATCGGGGAGTTTTGGGAAGAAGCGCCAGCGGGAACAGTCCCACTTTTCTAGGGGCCAGAGATCACAGGGTAGTGTGGTTTCAGTGCGGGGTCCGGTTATCTATCATCGATGTCATCAACCAGGACATATGCAATCAGAGTGTAGAGCTTCTGCCTATTTTGAATGTGGCCAGGCGGGCCACATAGCCAGGGACTGTCCGTGGAGAGCCGACGGTCGCAATGAGGCAGGTTCGGTGCAGCAGTCATAGGTTGGGCATTAGCGCCCCATTCAGTCAGGACCAGCTATTTCAGGTCAGGTTTCTCGTGCTAGTGGAGGTGTAGCTCCTATCAGGCCAGTGCATCAGTTTCATCAGAGAGGCGATTATCCTCATGGTCCTACTACTCATGGTCGAGTGTATTCTATTCCTACAACTTCTATCCCTTCCACTTCATAGTAGCCAGAGACGTCGGTAGTCAGGGGTATGTTTCTTATTTATAATTCTTGGGCCCCTACATAGGTCCGTCACTTAATCAAAGTCACTTTGATAATCAAGTAAGTAGATTGAACTTTACAAATTCGAAATTCATCACGTAGAATTAGATTAATAGTATCTTACCTTCTTTTGGATTCCGAGTATACGGTATATAAGATAGAGATCAAGATTTGGTTGAATTCTATAAAATTTGGAGTTTGTTGATATCCAGAGGAGCCCTTATACTTCTGCATCATTGGCATAGGATTTTTGACAATTCTTGAATCTTTTGATATTTATGCAATTATAATTGTTTGAGTTATCCCGTTAAAGGTGTGCCCTTTTATGGGCCAATATCACGTATGAGGTTGGTCTGTGTTAAGCAAGCTCATCTATCACAAAAAAGGAAAATGAAAGTTCTAGAAGAAGTCCAGGTGTCCTAAAGGATAGAATATATTGTAACTGATTTCTGTTATGAATCACATGGATTGTTTCCTATCCTCGTGGATTTATAGTTAGTGATGTTATATATATTAAGAGAAGAGCATTCTGTAGAGAGGTAAGGAGGATGTATTTTCTGGAAAATAATAAAGTTTCCTTTTATTAAATGAAGAGCACATATAATGCCTTCTTCTCATAAACTGGAAATCAATTCATAATGCTCTTTATGGTATCAGAGCATAAATCTCAACAAGCTGAGTTCCTGGAAAAATAGAAGTATGGCATAAGCAAATCAGACTCCAGTAACTTCGTCTGCATCATCAACAACAATTCATGGTATCACACTCTCTCTCCTCAGTCGTCTTCTTCTCCAAATCAAATACTCTCTCTTCCTAATGCTAATCTTCTGATTTCAAACATATCCTCTCTAATACAAGTAAAACTAGACTCCTCAATCTTCCTTCTCTGGAAAAGACTCTTTCAAAATTCCCTGAGAGCATACAACCTTCTATCCTACCTTGATGGTACAAACCCATGCCCAACACCCACCATTACAGATCCTACAACTCACCTACCCACAATGAACCCAGAATATACAAATTGGTATATGATTGATGCACATATCGTTAATTGTCTCACTGCTACAATCTCCACTCCATTACTCTTCAGTATTTTATCCTTCACCCATAGCCATGAAATTTGGACCTATGTACAAAATCACTTCACCAATCCATCTATTTCTCACATTCACATCCTTCGAGATTCTCTTCACAAAATTAAATGGGCAGATTTCTCAACAATAATGGAATACCTTTCACATATCAAAGAGATTGCTACACAACTCTATGTGGCCAATGCTCCTGTTCCTGATCGTGACTTAGTCTTCTACACCATGGAAGGCTTACCTCCCACCTATAATGCTATAAACTCGTCAATAAGACTTCGACCAGGCCTGATTACCATGGATGAACTCATTACCTACTTGACAGCTGAAGCCCTACACATTGAAAAACAACCAAAAATCACAGCTAAATCTGACCAAACTGTGGTATATAACACCACTCAATCAAATACCAAGAGCCCACCAACATCATTTCATCCCTCCAACTCCCCTCAGTACCCAAGCAGAAGTGATTATGGAATCAATCGTGGTGGTAGATCTCGAGGTCGAAGCTATTTTTGAGGTGGGGGTCGTAATCGGAGTGGAAAATGGTGTCACTATTGTAGAAGAACTTCACATAACCTTACTGAATACTGGTATGCTCCCCAATTCAGTCCTCAAATTCAACATAATCCTCAAGTCAATGTCTGTAGTACCAATCCTCCGGATCAGTCCTCATGGGTACTTGATTCAGGAGCAACAAATCATATCACTAATGATCTCAACAACTTGCATTTGACCTATCCATATTAAGGCCCATCCATAGTTTCCATTGGCGATGGCTCAAATCTTCCTATCCAGCACACTGGTAATGGAATCCTACCTATCCTCACACCAGTTCAAACTCAACAACATGTTACATGTTCCAAGTATTGCTTCTAATTTAATATCAGTTCAAAAACTTGCTTCTGATAACGATTGCATCCTCATCTTCACCTCTGATTCATTCCTCATTCAGGATCGAGTTACCAAGAGGAATCTGTCACACTCCGGAAATTTTAATTGATTTCCGTTCTTTTCAATGAATTCAATAAATCGAAAATCATGTGCCGTTGAGATCTCGGGATGTTTGGAAGCATCTATGATTGTCGTATATCACGTTGAGTAAGTCCGGGTGAGATGGGCGTCCCCGGCATGATGTGCGGCGATAGTTGAGTGTTCGGATAAGTCCTTAATCGCGTTTAAAATCCATCGACCTGATCCGTTCTCCAAATCAAAATTCCTTAGTCATGGATGTCGTAGATAATTCGATTACAAATCCAACGCAACTTGAATCGTCTCAATCGGAGTCCGGACGAAGAAGTTAGGCCCGAGATACCTCAACAACAGTTTTTGGGCATTGCACTAGTCGGCTGTCCGGACGGCGAGGAGCCCCGTCCAGATGAGAATGCTGCTGAATGCGATTTAAGTTCGGGAAAAAACATATTTTTTGGGCACAACTCATTCTCTCTCTTCCTCTCCGATTTTCTCTCAACCCTAGCCCTATCCTCTACCTTCTCTCCTCCCAGACACCCAAACCACATGGATTCAAGCCGAACCCTCTTAACTAACGGTGATGTACGCGTCTCCCTCTACACATCCATGGCCATGGATCGTCCATTGGCGGTAAGTTCTTCCCTCTCTCCAAAACCTAGATTTACTCTCTCTATATATATTCCATAGTTATTGGTTGCTAATCAAAGGTTTTGGTCTTTGTAAACGTCGTAGAGCATTGCGAGGGCTTCGCATTGGCGGGCTCGGTTCACGCCGTCCATGGAGGTTTTCCGGCGGACTTTTCCGGCGAGTGTCATCGGAGCTCCGACCGAGGTAGAGTTCTCTATCCCTCTCGTTTGTAATATCAGTAATCTTACTTCTCCCTGTCGATTGTAAATTAATTTGTCGGTTTTGGAGTATTCGTACAGTTTGACGTTGTAGGTTGTCGTTCGCTTAAATTGGCCGGGTTTGGGTATTGTCTAGGGTCTCCGCGAGTTCCTTAGGACGTCAATTGTTCGATTCTAAGTTCAACTTTGGAAAAGCCCCAATTTTTATACAAAGTGTGTCGTCGTCGTTTTATAAAATCAAATGGAGGAAAATGACTGTTTGAGATTCTTTTGGGAAGTTGTGGGTTAAAACGGTGTCTTGACACATTTTTATTAAAAATTGGACAAAATATGGGTTTTGCGGACGAACAGAACGTTTTGGGAAGAAAATGAATGTTTTGGAAATAATGCGGGAAAATCACATAATGGGTCTATATGGCGAAATAGGAGGCGTTGCCCTATTCGTGCAGGAATAATGAATGTGAATGTTAAACTAAATTAAAGATCCAAATTAATGTGACAACTTGAGTTGGCTTGATGAGTGGCTACTGTGAGCACTCACGACATTGCGCAATGGGGGGTTTTCTGGCCCCTCCCGACGTGTTGGGGAATACGAGGAAATTATCGGTTAGTCTATTGACGAGCGACTATTGCGGAACAAACCGAAACTCAAATAATGATTAATATTGCCCTTATCTCTATAAGGGGCGGGAAATGAATGGGAACACTGAATAATGCAGGTAATTGGTATTCTAGAAACCAATTGTTTTCAAAGAAAGGAAATGAGTCATTTTTGGAAAATGTAGGGTCATATTCAGTGTTAGTAACTCTTTCTTGAGTCTTGTACTACTTTCACCCTACGATGAGTCGAATGTGGAATGTTGAACGAAACTTACTGTTTTAAATAATGAGATCCATTGCATTGCATCATTTACATTTCTTACATGATCACACATTTTCACCCCAATATTATAGACGTTTGGAGATAGATTATCTCTACCAGGCGGTGGTGCCCGACCCTCTACTTTTGTAGGACTCACCCTTTGACTTGGAGCCGCTGGATCCTTCACAGGACTTGAGACTGGACCGGACTGTAATGATATGTCGCCTTTCTTTTCTATACTGTATTTCTTTTATCTTCTGTTGGCTACCTTGTACAGGATTACCTTATAAAATCCAATTTTGGCCTTTCTCTTTTATTTGGGGAACTGTTGTACAGGATTGTGTTATAAAACCCCTTTTGCCTCTTTTCAATTGTATCATATCATAGCAAGCATGTATTGTAATAAGTAGTGTAATAGGTAGTGTGTGTGTGTTAGATAGCACTTTACTTACCTGTTTGGATACTCATTGCCTACTTCTAACACTTCCCAATGTTTAATTTAAAAAAAATATGTTCCAAAATTTGGGAGTGTTACAGTTGGTATCAGAGCGCTCGTTCCGATTTACCTAGGACTTTGGGAGAGACTTTTAGTCTCAATGAGCGCATTTTTTCTTTTGCGTAGCTCTGGGGGATTGCATTTATGGTGCATGACATGTTTGTATAGGCATTGAATGTATGTGCATTGCATGGATCTCATAAAACAACAAGTTTTTATAACTTGATTTAATAAAATGGTTTGGAAATTCGTGGTGTCTACTCCTTTGAGTTGGTCTTGTTATTGTTACTTCGGAATTTTGAGCAAATTCCTGTCTATTATGAGGTGACTTTCGAGCCTGTCTTGGCATCTTTTAGAGGATCTTGTGGGTATTGGACTTGTTTGTTCCGGTAGTATCCTCTGGGTAATAGTGGTGAGTCCTACTCTAGCGTGGTAAACTGTTTCGAGTTCCTTGTTCTTAGAGCATGGATGATTTTCTTCGATAACTCTGGTGGTGATTGGACATCTTGTTCCTCGACATCGATCGTTGGTGCCCGTAGCTGTGGCTTGTCGAGCCCATTCCTTCATAGGAAGTGGATTCTTGTTGTCGTCGTCGTGGCTTTTGAGCCTATTTCTCGTGGCGGGTGATGGACTTTGCTACAGTCAGTGGATTTGATTCTTGTTTGTCCTCCTCGTGAGGATGATGATTCTGTGTACGATTGGGTAGTCGTCTCTTGAGTTCTCTTTCTAGTGGTCGCTGATAAACTCCTTATGCGATATTCCTTGTAGAAGAATGTCGTTCTTCTTAACGTTGATAGGTTGATGGTCGTTCCTGTGACTGAGAAGTTGTAGTGCCCTTGCGATTGAGCCTTAAAATCTAGTTCCCTTAGTAACTTTGATTGTTGGAGCTTGTCGTTCGCATCTTTGGGGGTGATTGTCTTTTTGTGGTCGAGTCTTGACTCCCACTCCAGTCACGTGGTAAGTTTCTCGTTGGATGGCCTTGTGGTTGATGGTTATTTGCCTTCGGGATTGATTGGGTCTCCCTGATGTGTATAGTTCCTTGTGTGAGTTGTGGAACCTTAGAATAACCCTTCTTGTGGGATCGTGATTGGTGGTTGCTTCTTAGTGTGCTAGCACTTGGCGGTCTCGTTATTGTAGCTTCTTGGGAAGTGAGGATGTCTTAGTGGGGTAAGGCCTTATCATGGTAGAGAATGTATGTGGTTCACTTGGAATGTGAAGCATTCTTGGGTGAGTAGGCCCTTCTTGCGGACTAGTATCTAGCGGTTAGTGATGATAGTACTTTGCACTTGTTGGATACGAGGGTTGATCTAGACTTATGGTTTGATGTCCCTTGAGGATTTGTGTTAAACTTAGTGCATTGCGGTCGTAGTTGCATCTTGGCGGATTGAGAAGGATGAAGGAATTTGAGTGTGATATCTTGTTCTTGTGGAAGCACTAAGTTGTGATTTCGGGTCATTCGGAAAGTGCTAGATTTGTGTGAGTTCACTGATGGTTAGTTGGTTATTGGTTAGTTGGGTTGTAGAACGACTTGGGAGATAGCCTTGTGTTGGAAATGTCTCGGTTGGTTAATTGGGCTTGTTGGGTGATTTGAGAGATGGACTAAATTTTGGGATGCCTTGGTGTTTGCCCGATGAGTGTTGTTGTGTTATGAGCTAGGAAAGTGGTTTGGGGATTTTAGTTCTTTCTTGTTCCCTTGAAGTGATAGTGCGTGTGTGACTATCTTGCGGTTCTCCCTAGAAGTGGTATTTGGGTCTCTTGCCGTGTTGGGTGATAGTGTGAAGAAAAAACGGTTTTGGTTTAGAAATAGAAGTGTAGTGACCTTGCTTGGTGACCTAGAATTTGGGATGTGGATTTGGTTGAAATCATGAATCTGAGGGAAATGAATAATTGGGTTGATAGCTTGAGTTAACCTGTGTGTTGCGCGGAACTTGGAGATGAGAGTTAGAGTTCTCTTTTTCATTTTGGTTTGAGATTATAGGAGATGAACTGTGGCTTGGGTGACTCTTTTGCTTCTTCCTGATTGTGGAATGTGGTTGGCCGAGTGTCTCTCTTTCTCGGCATGTTGAGTTCCTCCTTGTTTAACCTTCGTGGGATCGGCGAGTGGATGCTACCCCTTGGTAGCTTGTTGACTCGTCGACTCTTTTGGATCAGTGTACTTGATCGATGGTCTCTTCCATCCTTGTTGGAAGTGGTGTCATATGCGCTTGTGTCTTATCCTAGTCGTCGCTAGGATTTTTTTCTCTTCGGTGGTGTGCGATTTGACATCCCTTATTCCTCGTTTGGTACTTGTTGGCTATTGCAGAAGCTGTGCGTTGTTCGGGAGATCTTCTGGCTCCTTGTTTCCTACTCGTGATGTTGTAGCTAACTTTCTCCGTTTTCTTATCGATTGCTCGTGGAACATCTATAGTCGTGGCACTTATCGTATCAGTGATGCGTTGTTCGTCTTGCGTGCGAAGAACCATCTACATCGTAGAACTTGTTTTCGGGAATTGTATCCCTGTTTTGTGCACTCTTGTCTTGCGGGTTGCCTTCTTACGTTCGTTCTTATTTGCCGTGTCTTCATGCGAATCCGGATTGTTGTTGTATTCGTTGGTGCAGTGTCCATTTGCGCTTGGACACTTCTGTTCTGTGATGTTGTCTCCCTTTGGAGCTTGTTTGAGAGTGCATTGTGGGATTGGTTTATGGGTGGTGTGATAGTGAGATGAATTCATTTTCGTGTTGTGCAGCTGTGTTGCGAGTGTTGGGGTAGAATGTATGTGTCTCTTTGAAGTCGACTGCACTAACTTGGACTGTGGTGATGCTTGGCGTGACCAATGTGCATAGTCCGTGTCATGTGGTGTAGGAATGAACATGAAGGATTGTTTTAAGAAGGTGACTGGCCAGCACATCTCAAATCAAACTTCTTAGTCATTCCGGTACCGCGCTAGGTGTGTGCGGGTTGGTTTGTGAGATTTTGGTTGTTGGGTTCTTCTCTTGGCGACGTTATGGTTGTTGGGGTGATTCGGGTGGCACGGTTGTTGTATGACCATCCCTTGTAGCTTGTCTTGCTTTTAAATTCTCACTCGTACCGGTTGGACTCTCTTGTTGCTATCTTGTTTGGAAATCAATCTCGGTGTGTTTCGCGTATTTGTGACGATACGGATGTTGTGGATATCCTTGCGGTGGTTGAAAATCGCTTCTTTGCTTTTCGTAAAATTCCGGAAAATACTTGTGAAAAATCAGAGTGTTCGTATTGTGTCCCTGTGTCGGTACTGTATCCTCGTATCCGAATTGTGTCCTTCGCGCGTCGGAGTATCCTAGGCATGTCCTTGGCGTATCGGTGTGTCCACGGTGTGTCCGTCGCGTATCGGCGTATCCGTGCCGTGTCCCTTCGTATCCTTGGCGTTTCGGCACTTTGATATCCTTTTGGCATGTCCATTGGAAGTTGTGGTGTGTTTTAGATTTTTGTGGAAATTTTTCGTGGCGATATTCTTGCGGTTTGACGTTCGTACCATACTTCTTGTTTGAATATCCACGTTTCTTGTTTGATCGAGCGGTTTGGAAATGTTCGGGTGTGCGGAAACCTCTTCTTTTGAAGTTCTTAGCGTTGTTGAGGACAAATTCTTTTGTGAAATTCCGTTTCTTCTTTGGCATTTTTTGCGTTGTAGATGTTTTCACGTTGCGGCGTGCCGTTCTTTTGAGAAAGCTCAGTGGTATATTCGGTTTGAGATTGTCGTTGGGTGTTCGTTTTACGGCGTTACTTACGGTTTAGAACCTCTTTTGTTGTTGTTGCCGGATTTCATTCGGAATCCACGTGGTTCGTGCTTTGGATGTTGTTTTCCTCGGGGTGTCGTGTCTCGATTCTTCTACCTTGGAAATTTCGAGGACGAAATTTTTGTAAGAAGGGTAGTTTGTCACACTTCGGAAATTTTAATTGATTTCCGTTCTTTTCAATGAATTCAATAAATCGAAAATCACGTGTCATTGAGATCTCGGGATGTTTGGAAGCATCTATGATTGTCGTATATCACGTTGAGTAAGTCCGACTGAGATGGGCATCTTCGGCATGATGTGCGTCGATGGTTGAGTGTTCGGATAAGTCCTTAATTGCGTTTAAAATCCATCGACTTGATCCGTTCTCCAAATCAAAATTCCTTAGTCATGGATGTCGTAGATAATTCGATTACGAATCCAACGCAACTTAAATCGTCTCAATCGGAGTCCAGACGAAGAAGTTAGGCCCGAGACACCTCAGCAACAGTTTTTGGGCATTGCACTGGTCGGCCGTCCGGGCGGCGAGGAGCCCCGTCCGGACGAGAATGCTGCTCAATGCGATTTAAGTTCGGGAAAAAAACATATTTTTTGGGCACAACTCATTCTCTCTCTCTTCCTCTCCAATTTTCTCTCAACCCTAGCCATATCCTCTATTTTCTCTCCTCCCAAACACCCAAACCACATGGATTCAAGCCCAACCCTCTTCACTAACGATGATCTACGTGTCTCCCTCTACGCATCCATGGCCATGGATCGTTCATTGACAGTAAGTTCTCCCCTCTCTCCAAAACCTAGATTTACTCTCTCTCTATATTCCATGGTTATTGGTTGCTAATCAAAGGTTTTGGTCTTTGTAAATGTCGTAGAGCATTGCGAGGGCTTCGCATTGGCGGGCTCGGTTCACGCCGACCATAGAGGTTTTCCGGTGGACTTTTCCGGCGAGCGTCATCAGAGCTCCGACCGAGGTAGAGTTCTCTATCCCTCTCGTTTGTAATATCGGTATTCTTACTTCTCCCTGTCGATTGTAAATTAATTTGTCGGTTTTGGAGTATTCGTATAGTTTGACGTTGTAGGATGTCGTTCGCTTAAATTGGACGGGTTTGGGTATTGTCTAGGGTCTCCACGAGTTCCCTAGGAAGTCAATTGTTCGATTCTAAGTTCAACTTTGGAAAAGCCCCAATTTTTATAAAACGTGTGTCGTCGTCGTTTTATAAAATCAAATTGGGGAAAAATGACTGTTTGAGATTCTTTTGGGAAGTTGTGGGTTAAAATGGTATCTTGACACATTTTTATTATAAATCGAACAAAAGATTGGTTTTGCGGACGAACAGAACGTTTTGGAAAGATAATTAATGTTTTGGAAATAATGCGGGAAAATCACATAATGGGTCTATATGGCGAAATAGTAGGCGTTGCCCTATTCGTGCGGGAATAATGAATGTGAATGTTAAACTAAATTAAAAACCCAAATTAATGTGACAACTTGAGTTGGCTTGATATACGGGTAGCTGGGTTACCTTGAGTGTCTACTGTGAGCACTCACGACATTGCGTAATGGGTGGTTTTCTGGCCCCTCCCGACGTGTTGAGGAATACGAGGAAATTATCGGTTAGTCTGTTGACGAGCAACTATTGCGGAACAAGCCGAAACTCAAATAATGATTGATATTGCTCTTATCTCTATAAGGGGCGGGAAATAAATGGGAACACTGAATAATGCGGGTAATTGGTATACTAGAAACCAATTGTTTTCAAAGAAAGGAAATGAGTCGTTTTTTGGAAAACGTAGGGTCATATTCAGTGTTAGTAACTCTTTCTTGACTCTTATACTACTTTCACCCTACGATGAGTCGAATGTGGAATGTTGAACGAAACTTACTGTTTTAAATAATGAGATCCATTGCATTGCATCATTTATATTCCTTGCATGATCACACATTTTCACCCCAATATTATAGACGTTTGGAGATAGATTATCTCTACCAGGCGGTGGTGCCTGACCCTCTACTTTTGTAGGACTCACCCTTTGACTTGGAGCCGCTAGATCCTTCACTGGACTTGAGGCTAGACCGGACTGTAGTGATAGGTCGCCTTTCTTTTCTGTACTGTATTTCTTTTATCTTCTGTTGGCCGCCTTGTACAGGATTACCTTATAAAATCCTATTTTGGTCTTTCTCTTTTATTTGGGGCACTATTGTACAGGGTTGTGTTATAAAACCCTTTTTGCCTCTTTTCAGTTGTATTTCATATCATAGCAAGCATGTATTGTAATAAATAGTGTAATGGGTAGTGTGTGTGTGTTAGACAGCACTTTACTTACATGTTTGGATACTCATTGCCTACTTCTAACACTTTCCAATGTTTAATTCAAAAAAAATATGCTCCAAAATTTGGGAGTGTTGCAGAATCTATTTTACGGTTGCAGTAAAATGGACTGTACTACCTCTTCCCAAGCTCTCAAACTGTGTCTCAACCATCCACTACTACAACACAAGCTCTTCATACCACCCTGGCTCCAGCTAGTACATGTCATCACAGATTTGGACATCTCTCCGCCAATAAATTATCTCATCTACTTCATAGTGGATCTATACCAATGTCAAATAAGAAGCTAGCAACATGTATTCCCTGTCAAATGGCCAAGAGCCATCAATTACCCTTTCCTGCTAGCAAAACAACTTCGTCCAGTCCACTTGAACTAGTGCATACAGATGTTTGGGGTCCATCCCCTATACCTTCATTATCTGGCTATAAATACTATGTCCTCTTTATTAATGATTTTTCTCGCTACCTCTGGTTATATTCGATGCAACACAAATCAGAAGTGTATGACAAATTTGTTGAATTTAAACAGCTGGCTTAAAACCAATTTAATTCTCCTATCAAAGTTTTAGACAGATCCATCAAAGTTCTGCGATTAGATAATGGGATTGAATTCCTAAACACTCGAATGCAAAATTATCTCAAACAACATGGGATTGTCCATCAGAAATCTTATGCTTATACTCCTGCTCAAAACGGTGTAGCAGAGCGCAAACACCGTCATTTGGCTTAGACCACACGAACCTTACTTTTCCAATCAGGTCTCCTAACTAGATACTGGCTCGAAGCATTATTCACAGCCACATATCTCATAAACCGCATTCCCAGTTCAACTATACAAAATCAAATCCCCTATACAAAACTATTCAAGAAATCCCGAGTTTGATACATTAAAAAGCTTTGGTTGCATCTGTTTTCCATGGCTCCGACCATACACAAATACCAAATTTGACCCACGGTCCCATCCGTGTATTTTTGTTGGCTATGCTCAATCCATCAAAGGCTACCGTTGTTTAGATCCTCGAAATGAGAAGATTCATGTATCACGCCACGTCCAATTTGATGAAACACTCTTTCCCTTGAGATCAGCTCACTCTCTTCCAAACATCCCAGATCTGTGGTCCACACACTTTCAGTACACTTCACAAGATACTCCTCTTCCATCTATTCCCCACTTTCCTAATCCTATTGGACCACCTCATCCAAATTCAACAACTCAGCTTTCACAACAATACCCAACCAATAAGCAGACCACTACCCCTGTTTCAACACCTATGGATGCTTCTATAAGCCCAATCATGTACCCTTCCACAACTGCTCCGGACTGTCATAGTTTCAACAAACCAACTGACTCAATAGATTCTCACTCAACCACCTCTAACAGCATATACTCTCCCAATTCCATTCAATCCCCACATCACTCTTTCTCTCCTCTTCTGTCTAATGTCCACCCTATGATCACAAGAGGCAAAGCTGGGATCTCCAAACCTAAACATATCTTCTTCTATTCAGCTGCAACTCAATTCATACAAGAACCCACATGTCTCTCTGAAGCCAACAAAGACCCCAATTGGAGGAAAGCCATGTCAGAGGAATTCATGGCACTTCAAACCCAAGGAACATGGTCTCTTGTTCCTCTTCCTCCAAATCTGTAGATCATTGGTTGCAAATGGCTTTACAAACTAAAATGGAACTCTGATGGAACCATAGCTCGTCACAAAGCTTGATTATTCCGAAACGTTCAGTCCTGTAGCAAAGCAACCCACCATTCGAATTTTGCTCACAATGGCTCTACAAAACAAATGGTATCTTACACAATTAGATGTCTCCAATGCGTTCTTACATGGGATGATTGATGAAGAGGTGTTCATGGCTCAACCACCAGGCTTCATAGATACAAAAAATCCTCATCTCGTATGCATACTTCACAAAGCCGTTTATGGGTCAAACAAGCACCAAGGTCCTGGTTCTCTACCTTCTCAGAATATATCAGCACCTTGGGATTCAATCAAAGCAAAGCAGATTCATCTCTCTTTATCCACTCCAATAGACCTCAACTTACATTTCTGTTAATCTATGTGGACGATATCCTTCTAACAGGCACTAACCAAGAGGTTATTCACACTTTGGTACATCAATTAATTCAGAAATTCTCTATGAAACAACTAGTTCCTGCCTCCTATTTCTTAGGAGTCTCTATCCACAACTCACCTCAAGGCACATATCTATGTCAAGCTCAATATGCCACTGAATTACTGCAATGTGCAGCTATGCTCAATTGTAAAGCTTATGCCTCCCCCACCAAATAAAAAACCAACAGTCTCACCACATACATCACTCCTTATCATGACATCTCTCTCTACAGAAGTCTGGGTGGCGGCCTTCAATACCTCACAATCACAAGGCCAGATCTGTCCTTTGCCGTCAACACAGCTTGCCAAGCTACGCACAATCCCACACAAAATGATTACCAAGCAGTTAAGCGTATCCTTCGTTACATTCAAGGCACTAAACACTATGGGCTTCTGTTTACTCCAGGAGAATTTATTCTCACTGTGTACTCTAATGCCGATTGGGCCGGATGCACAATAAATCGTCGCTCCACAACATGTTATTGTGTATTCTTAGGGTCAAATCTCATATCTTGGTCTGCCAAGAAACAAAATACAGTTGCCAGATCGTCTACTGAAGCTGAATATCGGTCTCTAGTTCACTGTGCAGCTGATATTGCCTGGATCCAAACCCTCCTCACAGAACTTCATCAGCCTCTTGTTACCACGCCTACATTGTGGTGCGACAATACATCAACAATCTCTCTATCCATGAACCCGGTCTTCCATGCTAGAACTAAACACATAGAGGTTGACTATCACTACGTACGAGAAAAAGTTCTCGCCAAACAGCTTGTAATAAAACATATCTCAACATAAGACCAAACATCAGATATTTTCACCAAATCCTTACCCATATCTCGCTTTATTTATCTCAGGGACAAACTCATGCTCCGCGAGCTCCCCATGAGCTTGAAGGGACATGTTAAGCAAGCTCATCTATCACACAAAAAAAAGGAAAATGAAAATTCTAGAAGAAGTCCAGGTGTCCTAAAGGATAGAATATATTGTAACTGATTTCTGTTATGAGTCACATAGATTGCTTTCCATCCTCATGGATTTACAGTTAGTGATGCTATATATAGTGAGAGAAGAGTGTTCTATAGAGAGGTAAGGAGGATGTATTTTCTGGAAAATAATAAAGTTTCCTTTTAGTAAATGAAGAGCACACAGAATGCCTTCTTCCAGTAAATTGGAAATCAATTCATAATGCTCTTTAGTCTGGTCTACATTCTTTGAAAAATAAACTTGGCTGATGTTATTGAGTTGATCGCCTCGTGGAGTCAGCTCGGATTACTCCAGACGTTTGATTTGAAGCTATGGTCCTTACATTTTGAAAATACAAGCTCGACTTAACCGAGTTTTTTTCTTCGAATATGAGTGACACTGTTGTGATCAAATGGATGAGAACCAACTATGTATCAATCTAAGCTATCGAACTTCCTCTTTGTTCGATCTCATATTGTCTAGTCAAATTTCCCTTATCAAAGAACCACTTTTTGGAAGGTTGAGTTTCTAGTGACTTTTCCGGTTACTATTCCAACAACTATTCCAACAATTTTCCGTCAGACTATTTTGGTTCCGGTGAATGTTAGTACAACTTTTAAATTTAATTAATTACAAAACTAAACTTATTTATTAATGCATCAAACATTCTCAATTTTATTTTATTTTGTTACAAAATTTTCTCATTCTTCTAGTTCAACACTTTTGACCGCTCAATCAATCCCTTGATGTTATTAAAAAAGAAAAGCAACATGTTTTTCACGCACTTAATCTTGATACCACTCAATGTCATTCACACATAGACTACCAATTCAATATTTAATCTTAAATTCATTTTGTTCAATGTCAAAGAAATAAAAAACTATACAAATCGTGAGTTCAAGATGATTAGATTAGGGACCTTATAATGGATCCTCCTAGGACAAAAAAAGGGGTGTTTTTACAACAGTACCCTCATTCCCCAGCCATGATTTTGTTCTCCTCTCCCATCCCCCACCCAGTGTTCCCCTTTCCCATTATTTGCAACATTTCTTTAAATTTTTTTGTATAGAAATCAATTTTTAAGAAAAAAATTTATTGTATTATTGTTTTTAATAAAAAACTGTTAAAATAGTTAATTAATATTTTTTAAAAAACAGTTTTATTATAATAGATTTTTAAAAACAGTTATTTTTTTGTATAGAAATCAATTTTTTTAAAAATAAGTATTGTATTATTG
>NMUG010002304.1:0-16200 GCA_002855965.1 Monotropa hypopitys | reverse complement strand
AAAACAACCAATTTCTCTCTCTCCAAGATGGAGTGTGCAAAGTGAGGCTAATGATGGCTTAACACAACCCTAATACAATTTAGGGTAATAGGACCCACTTAAAACCATAAAAAGACTAAAATGTCCTCACTTACGTTTAGTTAGCGAATTTATAAAATTTCCACAATTGAAGCAGTTGTCCTGAAACAATGCAGATTGTTTCTTTGAAATGCTTCCTTTAGGGCCATGATTCTTTGACCCTTTCCCATTGTGCTTATCGGTCTTCTTTGTTTGACCTTGCTTGCCTGCAGACCTTTGTTTTAAGCGATGCTCCACAACATTGACCTTTGGAGATAAAGAGCCATTGGCCTTCCTCTTTGTGTGCTTGTTATCTTTCTCAATCCTGAGCTTGGTCATGAGGTCTTCATAAGTCATCTTCTTACGTTTGTGCAACAAGTATTTTTTAAATTTTTTCCATGAGGGTGGAAGCATATGGATTACTAAAACCACCTTTAAGGATTCAGAAATGAGCAATCCCTTGTCATGCATTTCGTGCACTAGAACCTTGAATTTTTATGCTTGGCTCATAATAGATCAATTTTCCACTATTTTAAAATTGACAAATCACCATGCCATAATATTTTTTGATCCAGCGTCTTCGGTTTTATACTTCTTTTCAAGATATGTCCATAACTCCCTTGTTGAAGTATAGACCACATACACGCGGTATAGAGAATTTTGCAGTCCATCGATGATATAATTTTGGCCTAGGAAATCAGCACTCTTCCATGATTTCCATGCGACCCGTTTCTGGAAAGCAGTCTCGTCTGGGGACAATACTAGTTCAGGCTCAATCAATAACAAGTCCCAGTGTTGTGAAGTAGAACATTATCTTCCTCTGCCATGCCTTCTCCACCCATGAATTTGTGTGCATGAATTGAGTGATTCACCGGGAACGGAGCAGGAAACGGTGGCATACTCGTATGTCCGAAAGAGTGAACAGATCCTTCAGCCTAAAAAGACAGTATTGTGTTCCTACCAAGAGGATTACCATCAACAGGATTAGTTCCTCCATAGCCAGTCCCACTCGTAGGAATCTGGGTGGAACTAGTCTTGCTCGCTGAAATTTTGACACCGGTTGTGCCGGTGATTTGAATGTTGCCACTGCCATTGACACTTTTGCCGTTGATCACTGTTTGTGTATCCATGGTTTACTAAAATGGAACACAATAGTTTTAGTAAATATAGAAATTGAATCTGCAAATGAACAATCTTTTCAAAGACTAATTTGTTAAAAATCTGAAAATTTTGGACAGTATTGTCGAAACTCGTGTTATAATGACACTGCAAACAATATGTCAGAGCAGTGTAAAACAGAACTAAATAACATAAGAAATGGTACTGTTAAAAATTTGCAGAACGCAATATTAATTTTTTTCCTTTCGAAAAAAAAAAAAGAATATGTAATTTGTTTGTTTGGAACAGTAAACGAAAAACAGAATGAGATTTTTATTTTGGCTTAAGATTTTAACATAGCTCTCCTGATTTGTATTGTTATGCTGTGAGATGAAACACGTGAAATTTTTCATACAAGGCAATTGTTTTATTTTAACATAGATGTTGTCTTGTCAATCTTACAACTTTGCTCGAAGGAATCATCGTTCTATTGAAGATGCTTCAACTTTATCCGTTAGTTTGCTAAATGTGGCATTTTGTGCACTGCAAATCTAGCATTTCTTTATTTCTTGTTCATTTTTTCTTTAACTTGATTCATATCATTGTCAAGTTTTGCCAGATCAACAACTTATGTTAACCTGTTTTAGTAGGTAGAATTAGAAGATGAACACAAGACTAGCATATATTGAATATGGTGTTTGGTCTCTTGTTAAGAGAATGAGATTGTTGAATTGAAGATCTATGGAGAGCATAGGCTAAATCATGCTGCAACTTGAAGGCGAATTACCTTTATAATCTATGTTTATCATTTTCAAGTTATATATCGAGGTTAATTTGTACTTTTTGTAGGTTTTTGGATCTTCAGCTCAGCAAAGAGATCTTTATGATCAAGCAGTTGTTCCCATTGTTAATGAAGTCTTGGAGGGTTTCAATTGTACTATTTTTGCTTATGGACAAACTGGTACAGGAAAAACTTACACTATGGAAGGAGAATGTAAGAGGTCAAAGGTACTGTTGCTGTGCTTAGTTCATGTAAAGGTTGTTATAGTTGTTCAATTGTAGTATTGACGCTGTCTCGACTTTTGTGATAGAGTGGACCTAATGCGGAGTTGCCTCAAGAAGCAGGTGTCATACCTAGAGCTGTGAAACAAATTTTTGACACGTTGGAGGGTCAGAATGCAGAGTACAGTGTTAAAGTTACTTTCTTAGAGTTGTATAACGAGGAGATCACTGACTTGCTCGCCCCTGAGGAGTTATCTAGGATCCCGTTGGAGGATAGGCAGAAAAAACAGTTGCCTCTCATGGAAGATGGGAAAGGTGGCGTCCTTGTTAGAGGATTAGAGGAGGAAATTGTGGCAAGTGCTAGTGAGATTTTTACTCTAATTGAAAGAGGGTCTGCAAAACGTCGCACTGCTGAAACTTTATTAAACAAACAATCAAGGTAATAATGCTTTCCTATTGTTGAAGTTAGATATGTAAGACTTTCCTTGTTTATTAAGGAGATATTTTCTTTTTCAGTCGGTCACATTCTCTTTTTTCCATAACCATACACATCAAGGAAGCAACACCAGAAGGTGAAGAGCTTATCAAATGTGGCAAGTTGAATCTCGTCGATTTAGCTGGTTCAGAAAACATTTCTCGTTCGGGTGCTAGGGAGGTATTTTGCCATTCACATCTGCCTATAAAAGTAACAAACAAAAGAATTTGGTAGTATATCTAGGATCTGTACGTTATTTTCCAGCTACTGCCGCCTAATTTGCTCAGTTGAATTGTGTTCTTGTCCTCATTCGGATCCATAGGCTACACCTTATCCATTTGATTTCTTTTTAGTGTCTTCTGGTCATTTTTGTCTGTGTTTCTAATGATTACTTGCTATTAATGTTTTTAGTTAAACACATTATTTTTCACAGGGTCGTGCAAGAGAAGCAGGAGAGATAAACAAAAGTTTGCTAACTCTTGGACGAGTTATTAATGCTCTTGTGGAGCATCTTGGACACATCCCTTACAGGTTTAAGTTGTTTTTTAAATATTTAGCTTGTCCGTCTTTCCTTTTCAAATACTTTTTTTGTCCCGATTTTCTAATTTCTACATTAATTTAGGGATAGCAAGCTCACCCGCCTGCTTCGTGATTCACTGGGAGGAAGAACCAAGACATGCATTATCGCCACAGTATCACCTGCAGTACATTGTCTGGAGGAGACATTGAGTACACTGGATTATGCACACAGGGCAAAAAATATTAGAAACAAGCCAGAGGTTGATTGTTAATATTTTATTTTCCTGTATTTTGATCGTTCTTCTCTGTCTCTGCCTTCTTTATAGATATTTCTCCTTGAGTTATAGGTTTGATAGTTAGACACTTGTTTTAACATTTCTTATTCTGTGTATCAAGAGTCACTGGGGTTTACCACATAATCTGCGCTCTCTCAAGATTGAGCTCTGGAATGCCCCTATAACACTAATGATTACAGATTTCATAAGCGTTTATGGATACTATCTCATAATACACACTTCTGCTTTCATTTGCTTTCCAGATTGTTCTTTTGTCAACAATTTTTTCTAGAAACCAATGGATCTTGGTTATATTCACTCCCTCCTCAGATTTAGTTTTTTGCATGAGTTCACATCTTGTCCTTATTAGGCGGCTTCTGTAATCATGGTCTTGCTAGTTTTACCAATCTGGTCAACATATTTATTCACGCATACACATACACTTCATTTGGACTAGTTGTCAGACAATAATGCGGTCTCCAGATTCGGGAAGGAAAGTCTAGTTTTCAACTACTTAACTCATCATGTGCTGGAATTCTCTTGAAGTTGAACTTTGTATACGACTTTGGAACTTGTTGCTAGCAATGTTGGCATTTCCTGTCAGTGGAAAATCTATGAGAAGGTTGTACCATGTTGCTAGTAACCTGAATGTTCTGTAATTGTTCACCTTCACACACAAAAAGGGCCTACGAAGAGTGGCTTGGGCGGTTCAATATGCATTTCTCATCTTTCTGTTGGGAATACATTTTTGTTGTTGACGGTGCTCTAAATCAGATGGCCATAAGTGACCTATTTGATTTTATCTTTGTTCTGTAGGTCAACCAGAAAATGATGAAATCAACACTAATAAAGGATCTTTACGGTGAAATTGAACGACTTAAGGCAGGTAAAAACTTTTGGGTGCCTGTTTTTAATATAAAGAACTTTTATCTGCAATTGATTCAGTCGTGCTTTCATTGGATATATTTACCTATATCTTATGCACATGTTATTCAGAGGTCTATGCCGCACGTGAGAAAAATGGTGTCTACATACCAAAGGAACGATACTATCAGGAAGAGAGTGAAAAGAAGGTACTGGATTGGTCTCATCTTTGTTCTTTCTTTCACTGTTTAAGAAGCTATTTATTTTGTTGTTTCTTTAGTCATTTAATCAACCTCTTGGTCATTGAAGACTCTTCAATGCTAATTAGTTCCATTTGCTGTTGAGTTTGTCGTTTCATTTATCTGGTTGAATATGCGGTGAATAATTTGCGATGTCACATGTAAATTCTTAGTGCATAGATTGAATGACCTTTTGATTGAGACACCATTAGGTGATATATGTTTTTTAAATCATTTTATTATTTAGTTTTATGTCTTACTATTCTAGTATTCTTTTCTCTTCTTATTCCTTCATATTTATTTATTTATTTATTTATTTATTTATTATGTCTTCATGTGTAGGCAATGTCTGATCAGATTGAACAAATGAGTGTTACAATAGAGATTCATCACAAGGTCAGTTAATTTAGGCAACTATAACAAACAATAGGATTCAGCTGTTGTGTTGGTATTTTTTTTGGTGCGTGTGTCACCTCACGTACTTTGTTTGTTATGACCAGCAACTTGAAGAAATGCAAGATAAATACAGTGTTCAGGTTCAAGAATGTTCTGATTTAAGCAACGAACTTGGTGTTACCAAGGTAATTGTCTTCTCTCTATTGCATATCCATTTGGATTCTTTCTCAGATTTCATTATATAATGCAAAGTTTTGCAGAGAAACTTTAACCAGACAAGCAAACTGTTGTCCGTCACTGAGGAGGAGTTACGTAGATGCCAGTATGCTCTCAAGGAGCGTGATTTTGTCATATCTGAACATAAAAAAGCAGGTATGCTTGAATAACTCCTTTTCTTTGGAATACTTTTGGTTGCTGAATCTTTCTAATGTCGATTCCTACTTGGACCAGAAAATGCATTGGCCCATCAAGCATGCGTCTTGCGATCTGACTTGGAGAAATCTCTGCAGGCTAATGCTTCATTATATTCAAAAATCGGTATGTAATAATAGTTAGAATCCATAACCTATTAAGTGTCTTGATCACAGACATTAATTTCTGACTGCTGCTATGTATTTTGTGTAGCAAGAGAAGACAAACTGAATGTTGATAACCGGTCAGTTGTGAATGATTTTCAAGCAGATCTTGTGCAGCAACTAGGTTCCCTTTGTCATACATTAGCAACATCAACGTCTCAACAAAATGAACACCTCCAGTGCATTGAGAAACTTTGTCAGTCGTTTTTGGACATACACAATAAGGTACTGGTGAAGTTTTGGCAGATCCCATTCTCTTCCACTTCCACCCCCTCTCTATATGTATCTGTCTGTTTGTCCGTCTATCTATTTCTTGTGTATTTTACTTGAATCTGTATCTTACTTTGTTATCAGCTTATAAGTACTTGCTTAGCATGAGATTGAGCTTCATTCATGTTCCCACTTCTTTTTACACACACATGGATGTTTAATTGAATTCCTATCATAGGCCATCATGGATTTGAAGAAAAAAATTACAGATTCAAGGGCGCTGTATATATCTCACATTGATGCGGTACAAAATATAGTTCGCCTTCATAATGCAAGCTCTAATGCTGGTTTAGAGGAGATTTCGGTTTCGGTTTCTTCTAATGCATCTACCATTGAGCAAGTAGGTAGCAGCAATTTCATGTTTGCTTCAATAGCTTTTCTTGTGCTAATTTGCTATAATGGTTGTCGTTGATGATTAATTGATATAAATGCCTTTTTCTTTTTGTTATTCGTGAATCAGTTTTTAGCTGCAGATGCTCGTAGAGCGAATTCTATTTTTGAGGATCTTCAAGGCACTCTATCAACTCACCAAGGAGAAATGGCTCATTTTGCTAGAGATCTTCGTCAGGTTTGATTCATTTGTTCCTCGCATCCTTTGAGAATGTTTAGTTTCTCACCATAGATATATATTTTATGTTACTTTGCGACAGACGTTGCTTGAAATTCCAATTTTGATAGCCCATTCCTTTAGAAAAATTCCACTTATGATTGTGCAAAGTCTGTAGAAAGGAAGCTTAATAAGTTGATTTATTAATGGACTTGCATTATGATCGTTGCCTTTTTCATTTTTTGTATTTTCAAGTTTCTTACATGTTGTCTTGCTTGTTTTACTGATACTTAAATTTAATTTGTTGTTTTATGTCTTATTCCTTTCATGTTTGTTTAATTATGCAGAGATTTAATGTAGGCAGTGAGCATTCCAGGATTGTCTCAGAGTTCACTAACGGATTTCTCCACAAGCTTATGGAAGAATCTGGAAAGCTTCAAAGTCATGTAACCAAAATTGATGAAATCCAGACGACATGTATTGTAGAGTTTCAGAAGGCTTATGAGGTAAATCTTCAGAATCTTGTGTGCAGATTTAATAGGTTAAAGAATTGTATTTCACAGTTTAAGCTTAATGTATGCAGGAGCAGTCAAAATCAGTTGCAGAGAAGCTTATTGCTGATGTAGCTGACATAGTGAATAGTCACATTCGTCGCCAAAAGGATCTGGTCTGTTTTCTGTCTTGAGTGTGTTTTTGCTTCTTTTGTTTTCTTCTCGTAGGACTAATGGTTATGCTGACAGGTGGATGCACGACTCTTTCATCTCAAAGAAACTGTTACGGGAAATAAGACATTTTTGGACGGTCATGTTTCCTCAATGGAGGGTATTACAACAGATGCAAAAAGAAAATGGCATGAGTTATCTGTGCAAGCAGACAATGATGCAAATGATAGTGCTGATTTCTCTGCTGCCAAACATTGCCGTATGGAGTTGCTCCTCCAGCAATGGTAACAAATGACTGTTGCTGTGTTAATTTATTGCTGTATTGTTTGCTATTGGACATTCCTCTAAACATTGTCGGGAATTAGTGCCTTGTATGATATGTTCTTCCATGGATACTGACTTGTATAATATGTTTTACTTGTTAACTTCTGTTGTTGGTTTTCATTTTTCTCCAGTGTGAACACTGCTGAAGCAGCTTCGAAGCACTGGAAAGGGACACATGAGACCATTAACGAAACGGGTAGTCAACATGTTTCAAAGTTGGTCTCCCTTGTCAGGTCAGTGAGTCTCACTTTGTTTGTCAGGAGAGATGAGAATACTTGTTCAGCGCTAGAGGCGATGGATAAATTTGCGCCAATATCTTTCTAGTTACAAGACATGGGGCTTGTTTTGGGTTTTAGTGAAGGCACTTGGCAAGGAACTGTCTCCGTGCCAAATTGTTTCTCATTCTTTCTAATTCGGGGTGTGCCAAAATAACGCCTCTTTGAAAAGTCAAAGCATGAACTTTTTAATTTACAGAGTGTTCCTTGCATAATGTTACATATATGCTTATACTTGGGAATGAACATTTATTGTTGGAAATCGATACCTGAAATTCACTTTGAGGGCAATACTTGCACACGCTGTTAAGAAGTTGGTACTCCTCAAAATCACTCGATTATGGGACAGTTCGAAAATATTAACCTGCAACTGTTTTTCTCACTTTTTTGGTAGGTCCATGGTATCATGATATTATCACCTCGAGATAATATTAACCTGCAAATATTATCACCTCGAGATAATTGTTGGACTTTTATTCCAGGAACGTGTCTGATAGTAATGAACAACATGATACTGAGATTAGCTTGGCAAGGGCTGCAGTTTACGAAGATGTGGCAAAGAGTAGTGAAGATACTATTCAGCACTTTGATAGTGAGTATCAACCACATCTTTTTGTTGAGTTCGTATGCTATAGTTCTCGATAAATTCTCTATTTTGTTTCAAATTGGATGTAAAATCGTTTGAAAAGACTCTTTCCTACGTTATGGTTTAATTCAAAGCTTGGATTTTGACAAATGCAACCATAATGTTGTAGCATGTTTGTTGGACGTGTCAATGTGGTTACACTACATATGGGACGGGTACGGGTATTCAGGATGGAGATCCCAAAATCGCACTTGGCCCATACCTGAGTGTTTTTTTCCAAGTTCTACCATACCCCCTACTATTGGGAAAAAGACCCGAGAAAACCATTTCTTCAAATTGTGTGTGTGTGTGTGTGTGGGGTGGTGGGTGGTGGTGGGGTGGTGGTGGGATATCCATCGAGCATGGGGCAAATTTCCATCCCTAATTTATTGATGTCTGTTGTTTCCATTGAAGATTTCTGTACCCCTGTTCTGCATCCTAGAACTTTGTCCCCTAATGAGTCATAAGTCTAAGAATGTTGCTTGGCGTGTGCGAGTGTTGATAGCCAATACCAAGTAAAATACTAATTATCACCACGTTTCCTTTTGAGTTCTTTTATTATTAGATACTCCCTTTGCCCTACAAATTTAGTCTTTTTCTAGAATTCAAAATTCTTAGCTAGGCATGCCATCCAATTCATTCATATCCAAAGGCACTGATTTCTAAAAGTTCCCTTTGTTCTCATGTCTTATTATCTTCACACTAATTGCAAGTGACAATTTGGAGTGTTTTGAAATTATGTACTTTGAATTTTCTAAGTAGACTTTATTTTGGAAATTACCAAATTTTGGGAGGTCTAACAATTTGGGACCAAGGAAGAATGATATGCTGGATGATTATGCAAGTTTTGCACTTTGATTGGACTCGGTGTCAGCTGCTGCTGCTCTGTAAAATCATAAGATGAGGAGGACACTACAATTTGTTTGTGCTTGTGAAGCATTTATATATCTATTCCCTTTTGTTTATATCCTCACAGGCTGTCCTTTCAAGAAGCATATTTTTGTCATGTTCAAATCAGATGCCAGATATTCCTAGAAAGAGTTATAAGTGCCACTGTAACTAATTTATTGTTGTTTTTACGTTTTTTGTGGTTTGATTCGATCATTTTCAGGTGTGTCAGAGCAAGAATGTGGCTCTATAAGTTGTATTATGACTGCAGTCAAGGCTCATGCAATTACTCTTGAGGTTCTCCAGGAGGATCACTCTGGCCAACGTGTTTCTATTGAACAAAAAGCACTGGACACCTTCCAACATAAATATATGGTATGCTGATCTCACATAGTACTTCTTCTGATTCCAACTCCAATAAGTTGCATCTTAGTTGTGCATTCTTGGTCCATTGACAACCATAATCCACTTTTTTCGCCAAAGGATCATAGGGGAAATCCAAACTATCATTCAAACCCACACTGAGTATGTTGTGGAGCATAACTTTAAAAACAGCCGTGTTTCCTCTTTATGTTATGCTTGGCTTTTGGATGTTTCAAGGGAAATGGAACATTAGAGGGGGAGAGAAAATTAAGGATGCACATAAATTATGGGGAACCCAACAGGTTGTAGATTTTTTTGGATGAACGTGTTAGTTTCTTCTCCTTTTCCCCTCCTAAGGAAACAAAAAGGCACGTAGCTTCTTAAATTAATTTTCTTTTCCTTTTGTTTCTATTCCTTTTGCATTCCCTGCACAAACTAGGGATTGAAACATTGTGCTAATATGTTTTGTTGACCATCTGATAAATCGTTTTTTGGTTGTTTTATGATCTACTGATAGCTTTAACATGATTATGCATGTTTGTCTAATTAAGAATAATTGTGGCATCACCATTTGTACTTGTTCATTCAATTGGTTGTCCTGATAATATAAGCTGAGGAAAAAGTCTTCCCCAATATTATCAACTCTCTTTCCTGATGTCTATGAAAAAAAACAACTGTATGATCTGCTCATTATTTAATTGCAAACATGCAGCCGTTTCAGATTTTCTATTACTTTGCAATATTTTCTGCTGCCTATTCAAATTAGAGTTAGATTGTCATCTTGATTGGTTTAAAATAATGACTTAGGATTATGAGCCAACTGGCTCAACACCAATCAGAAGCGAGCCAGACATTCCAAGTAAGGGGACGATTGAATTGCTTCGAGCCATGCCCATGGAGTCCCTGGTGGAGGAATTTCGAGAAAACCATGCTTACGAATCATTTGAAGTTAAGACACTAAAGCCATCTCTTATACCACGCTCACCCCTCACTCAACTCAATTCGTAACAGGCATCATCTGTGCCATTTTATCTGACTTGTATTATTCATGTATACTCTTATTATTCTATTCGAAAATGTGGTGATGTGGCTGGTCAGGGGGTTTGTAATACTTGACAGTGTTGAATTTAATATCTTAAGGAAAACTGAATAAATCCCGACTTGGGATTTATCAAAATCTATGCTGGCGAGGACTTCTTTATATAAGCATGAATTTTCTTTTAGATTACCCCAAAGATGAACATTTTGTTATTGTTTGTTTTTGGGAAGGCTGTAGTTTATAAAACCCTAGATGTTTCCTTATTAGTACTTCAGTGAGGAATGCTTTGTAAATTTCAGTTTTTGTTGGTGGTTATAATGCATGCTTTGATCCAAAAATGGGAAAGAGTTAACTAAAAACAATATTATGGGGGAAAATTGCCTTTTCTAGGCATTCAAAACAATGGAGTAAGTTTTTCTTTTAATTATGTTGCAGGAACTATAATAACTCACTTCATTTGCAAAATGATATATATATGCACTTCAATTTCATTGCAAAAGTTTTAGACAGGTTATCGATAACTACCCAATCAGTTTATCGACAACCAGAGCCTCTAGTTCCTACTTTGCGAGGTTCTGTTGACACGTTCCCGATAACCAACTGGATTAGGTTACTGGTAACGTAAGTTTTTGGGGTTTTATATCTAAGCATGTGGTTACCGATAACCCGTCCGATTGGGTTACCGGTAACTCAAGTTTTTCTAGGTTTTTGGGAGTTTGAAAGACCTGATTATCCTTGGAAGGAATGATGCCGACAATCGGAGACCCAGAGGAGAATATGTCGGTGGGGGACAGATGGTCTGGCTACTGCCGCTCATGCCCCCAAGCATGCCTTGGTTGACGACGAAGAGAACTCTATTATGTCCTATCCGCACTCCTCGTTCAAGATGACCACCAAGTAGTATATAAGAAAGTTGGAGGTGGATTCGGAGAAGAGGGTCAACCAGATTGACTCCCTGAGGCTTGAAATGATTCGCCTGAAGGGGGCCATAGCCCAAATAGCGACTCCGGACTGGAGGAAGAGCAAGTAAAAGCTACCACACAACCTCCACGCAGAAGGACAAGCCTTGTAAAAGTGAGAAGGTGTTGGTACATGACGGCTTAGGGAATGCTTTTCTAACCGAGGAGGTGGAGATGGGGGTCCTCGTGCTAGACGAAACCGCTCGCCCGATCGGCGGAGAAACGAGCGTCCTGCCTAAAGCCATAGGATCTCCGTATTGGAAAGGTTGGGTCCGGGAGCCATGGTTACGTCTAGATGATCTCAGGCCCAAAACAGATGATATCAGTCCCCTACAAGAGTCCATCAGTGCAGCGATGGCCGGGATAGTAGGTACACTCGCTCCGAGCATGAGGTTACCCAAAGGTTACAAGAGGAAGTAAGGTCGGCGCAATACCATCATACTTGTCGACATGATATTGTCCGACATGAGAGATTGATAACCCCTCCATTCTCCCCTGAAATCGAACCAATGAAATTGCTCGTCGGCTTGTCGGCACCCAAGTTCAACAAGTATGATCCAAATATGGATTCCTACACCCATTTGGTGCACTTCAAGTAGATGATGTCATTGTACTCAACCAACGACAGTCTGGTGTGCAAACTATTTCCATCCATCTTGGGAGAGATATGATTGCTCTGGTTTGATCGATTGCCGAAGGGATCCATCACGTCTTGGCGAGATTTCTCTACAGTATCTCTCGCTCGGTTCATCACCAGCTCCAGACTAAAGAAAGATGTAAATTCACTTATCGGTCTCAAATGAGCAAGGTACGAATCCATATATCAGTACACAACCCGGTATTGGGACCTCTACAACAAAATTAAAGATTGTTATCGGAAGATTGCCGTAATGTCCTTCAAACTTGGCTTGGATCACACCAGCCAGGAGTTTAAGGACCTAATGCTATTTTCTCCTTCTACCATGAACGATCTTATGGCCAGGATTGAGCTGCATGCAAGACTGGAGGAGGCATAGGATGAAAGAAGCAAGACCGACCTTTGCTTCGACAACCACATCAGTTGCTCCCCAGCCAGAAGGAAGAAAACAAGCATCGTTCAAAATGGGGAGCGCTAGACTCCCAAGTCATATGAGTTCATTGCCCACACAACGATCTTTAAGGAACTGATCTACATTTTGATCTAGAAGATCGAAAAGGAGCCGTTCTTCAGATGTTTGGAGTGAAGGATGAGAGCTATCAGGAACCACAACGATAGGTTCCGATGACCTTACTACAACGAGAAGGGGAACCTCACCACAAACTACTGGGCATTCAAGGATTTCCTCGAAGAGATGGTGATTGCTCGACACCTCAGGGAATACATCGACGAAGCAAAGATGACTTCCAAAGCCGACAAAGGGCCCCCGAAGGAGGAGATCTGGATGATCAATGTCATTCATGGCATGTGTCATGCCTCATCCCTGATAACTATAAAGCCAGCTATCCAAAGATGACACATGGCTACAACATCAACTAATCACAATTCACTACATGACAAAAGAAAAATAAACTTCACTGATCTGATTATAAATCTCAGATAATACAGACTCAAATAAATAAGAACATTGGGCTCAAGGCCAATATAAACTCCACTACAACTTTGCTGCACAACTGCTACAACTCAATAAACTGAACAATAGACTCAAGGTGAGAGCTAAACAATGTCTAAAATATAAAAGAGTAAATAAAAGACTCAAAGACACCTCTGCTACATACAACACCAAGACTCATCGGCTGAATTGGACTGAACTGTGGACCCTAACCTCCAACACTTAAAACGAAAGGCATAAGCGTGCACCAGCGATGACAGCTGGTGAATACTTAAATGAAAAGCATAATGAAAAAAAAACAAAAATAACTAAGGATCACCATCTCTTTTAAAACACACACACACACACACCCTTTTTCAAAATTATTTCCTTTTACGAAACACCCTTTTTCCACTCACACCTTTCAGAACACAACTTTTATATTTCTCAAATCACCATTTTATCTCTTTTACTCAACACAAAATACCTTTTAGATTCGTTGATAATCACCATAAAATTATCCACTAAGGGAAATCACCAACTCAAGTAAACACCAACTCGAGTATTCAAAAGATCAAATAGATCTATACACCACACCACACCATACCACATCTTATTTATTCGCACAATAATAGCCAAGTGTCATCAAAGTTCGGTGACCACCCATAAGTCAAATCTGATGCAATGAAATCATTCTTGGATAAACAACAAGTAATGAACGAGGGGGCACTACACTAGCCCCAGTGGTAAGGACTATCACATTTATCTCTAGGTGTAAATATATATATATATATAATATTACCGTATCTCAAGTGCACCACCTGTGCATTGCACCACCTGTGCATTGCACCACCTGTGCATTGCACCACCTGTGCATTGCACCACCTGTGCATTGCACCACCTGTGCATTGCACCACCTGTGCATTGCACCACCTGTGCATTGCACCACCTGTGCATAATGATCTATAGACCCACCTGAACTATGACAAAGCTATTAAAGTACTCTCAAAAATATTATTTTGATAATTAACAATTCTTTTATTTTCACCAAAACACACTCTTTACACAATACCATATTTTACTCAACACCACATTTCTCTTTGAAATCCTTTTTAACACACATCAAAACTATTTTCTATATTGAACTTCCAATTTCTATTTATCTTCTCCTCTTAAAACACCATTTCATATTTGAACACACTTTTCACAAATCATCACCCTTTCTCAAAACACCAATTTATATGAAATCATCTTTAAAAATATGATTATAACTCATTTCAATATATAAATGATCCATAAGATTATTAATTTCTCAACCATTCTCAAAACATACATTTTTATATTAATAAAAGTATTAAAACTACTTTAATTTATGAATTTTATAAAAGTATTCACCTTTGACGAAATTCTAAGACTCCCAATAGCTTCTCGAACACCTATAAATATTTTCCCAATACTAGAATATTATTTATTGCTTTAAAACTTCAATTTTTACATTTTCTTCCAAAATTTTACTTTTCACTCGAGCACCAAGATATTGATATCTTGCTATGTCTAGATATCGGTATCTAGAACCAAGGTTCCAGATACCACAGTTGGGTAACCGCATGATACCGGTTTCTTGCCTACTTGGGATACCAGTTGCGCACTAACCTCAGATATCAGTTTCATGCTTAACAGACTACGGTTTCTAGCTACCTCTTCCTAAGATATCGATATCATGACTTACCCAGATATCGATATCTGAGGATTTTGAAAGACTTCGATTATGAACTGCAATTTTTCTGGTTTTTTTCTAATTGATTTTATTGATTTTAACCTATCAAATTAACTCTGGTTCACCTCAAATTTGGAATATAAGTTCTACTTCGATTTAACAACTCTACATTTTTAGTTTTGGAAGAATTTGATGTAGGATAGTGCCTACACCACAGCCGTACAATCGAGCTCAGTCCCAGACTAGACCCCAACCATATTTCAGACCCCGACAACTCTTCTCTTCATTCAGTCACACAGTCCACACCTACACCCCTTGCCGAGCTGCCTACCCACACACTAGATGCCGAACTGCCAACTTTGCCTCACTGCTCACAAGAACTTCAGCCCAGCTCGTCTAGTCCAGCCCGTACCAGCTCAGCACGTCAATCCACGTCAGCATGGCCTCAACAGCTGTACCTCAGCTCGACCGCATTCTCGCAGGGCTATTGGAACGAGACCATACAGGGATCACCCGACATCCTCTGACAATTCTGTTAATACTTTTTCAAATTCTGTTAGGATTGTATATTTTGTAATCATTTACTTTTCTTGAGCATTTTACGTATTTACCCCCTTTCTCTTTAGGGTTGCTGACATTTGTATGTGGTAGTATATATACCGTACTTATAAACAGTTTTAACAACTTTTGAAAAATATTGAAAACCTCATTTTCGGACCAGAGCTTTATCTCTCTCGTACTTCAGGTGGACTCCTGAACTTGCTGGTGGATTCCAGTACTGTTAGGTGGATTCCTAACCCCTCTACTAGATTACGGTGTTAATCCGTCCATTCAAGGTTCTACAGTGTTAGACCCTCAACGATTCTACTTCCAGAATCGTCCACCTATCTCACTTCCCCATTACGTTCTGCATCAGTTGGTATCAAAACCTACTTCCAATGAACGATGTTTCTCAAGGCCACCGATATCTTGAGGTTTGTGCTGTGTATGCAGTATCGTGGCAATGGCGTAGAAAGCAAAGATGGAAGATGTTACGTGTAATGTCGATATAAACTATGATATGTATTGTCAAAACATATACAGATGTTCAAATGCATGTTTTGAGTTGTCAAGAAAATGGCTAAGTGTAGCATAGCAATTAACGGATTCAATTATATATATATATATATGTCAGTTGTTAGCATTAGGGAGGTTGGGTTAAAGATCTAATAAATTATTTAAAGTATTCTGAGAGGTAAGATCACAGGGAAATCGAGAGTAAGAAGGAGAGGGCTACTGCTCGTTTTGATTCAAAGGCTGGGTACAAGTTGTGTAGAAAGGAGGAAGAGGGGGATTGAGTTTGCGTCAAATACTTCTTGAATTTATTTTCATCAATTGAGGTAATATCTTCCAAATTCGTTTAAGCTATGTTGTTCCAAAGAAATTATAGATCATATGTTCAAATTTTGAGGATAAATGGTTGC
>NMUG010002303.1:0-16200 GCA_002855965.1 Monotropa hypopitys | reverse complement strand
ACAAACAACTCTCAAAGAGCATCCAAGCCTCCACATGAGTAGTAAACCCGAATTCCAACAAACGGACCTCTATGTCGAATTCCACGCGACCAACCAGTCCAAGTCCACACAAGGTAAGGATTTTAATATGGAATAATATGTTACATCTGAACTTAACTCCACGAACTAACGAGTCACGGTGTCGCTAAGCCTACAAAATCCAAAACGAGCGCAACTAATCCAATCTCTCGAAAAGATATGACCTACGGGTCATACCCTTAAAAAAGAACACTAGAAAATCTCGGTAACGCCTCAAGATTTCTACTAAAATGGAAGAGGAAACACAAACTTGGATGGACCACAAGGACTATTTTACCAACAACTATATGAGGGTTCAAACCCCAACATGGAAAGACAACCGAACGTTGAGACAAAAAGGGTTCCAAGGGGTACTACTAATCACCAAACCAAAGCCAAAGTTACCAAAATCTCACTACAACGTGCCAGCAAGATCCAAGTTCCGCCTTACTAACAACAAAACGAAGGATAACCACAATAGCAATCCTCGAATACTTCCATAAATCCCATCTCACCACAAACCACAACCTCAACTTTAATGAAACTGAGGAGTCTAAGATCAACCAATAACCACAAAAGATTCACCATGATCACTAGAAATGAGGGCACAAGTACCAAAACACCACAAGACAACTAGACTTGCCACAAGAGAACAACACTCAACTTCCGAACGATGAAAAAACTCAACATTCACGGAAGGAGACAAATATGCAAGATACCCCAAAGATACAAGTCCATGATGTGATAGATCACATCCAGCACATAAACACGACCAAAGAACAATGTAATGACCAAGAGAACCCATAGAGACTAGGTGTCTCCCCACGGCTCCAAGGTATTTGAACTGAAACCTCTGATGCCAAGTTGTCATGCCCCGGATTTTCAAACTATTTTTTGAAATACAATTTAAATAATAAACAGGGGATATAACTACTTGCCATCCAAATACAGTCAGTTGAATTTCTCATTACATCACAGAGCAGTACAAAGTAGGAGTACAACAAAGTAAAGAGCGGAAGTGAAATACAAGTACAGACCTACTACAACTGCTACTATGAACATAAAGAACTACAAGTATTAGAAAAGTACAACTGAAACTGAAGTAAAGAACCCCAAGTGCACGGGGGTGCAAACCTAACTCAAGGCAATAGTGACATAGGCATATTGCCAACAAACAACATTTGTTGGGCCCTCGATATGGAGACGAAACATGGGGGTGAGACAACTTTTTCTCCTTCTAGTTTTGACTCCCCACTTTTAGATTCCTCAAAGGTAACGGATTTCCCAGCTCTGTCAATCTTGGCATTGAACTTGGACAACAAATCCATGCCAATGATGACATTAAAGTATGGCATAGATAAGGAAATCAAGTCCAAGGGCATCGATGCTTCCCCAATACAGGCATCACAGTTTTTATAGACCATTGAGCATAGAGCACCCTTGCTCATAGATTGGGACACGAGCAAGTCGTAACCCAAGGGTTCAGGGGTTCCTTCAATCTTATTAGCGCGAGTCTTACAAATAAACGAATGTATCGATCTAGAATCAAACAAAGCGTAGGTAGGAATACTATAGACACAAATTCTAACTATCACGATCCCGTCATCATTTATGGGATCTCCCGAGATGAGTGAAAAAGATCTCCCTTGCCTCTGGTTGCATCCGTTGCAGTTTCCTTGATTGTTATTTCAGGGGGCTCCGATAGGTACTTCATTTGCTCTAGTCTGTGGGTTAGGACAATTTCATTTATAGTGCCCATTCTGACTGCAGCCATAGCAGGTCACTTGAGTTAGAAGTCGGCATTCTCCCTGATACATTCTTCTACAAGTCGGGCATGGAGGCATTTGTCTTCTTTGATTTTCATTTCCCCTTCTCTCGTCGTTTCCAAAATTTCCTTTCATGGGGTGGCTTTCTTCTCCCCCATTCTGATTTTGCCTCTTTCTCTATTGATAGCGCTTTGTTTCATGAACATCTTGATCCACCAAGATTGCTCGATCCAGAATGTCTGTATAAGTGGATAGTTGAAGTTCTCGAACAATCCTACGAATCTCGTACTTCAATCCATCTTCAAAATGTTGTGCCTTTATCTCCTCTATGGCCATAAGGTACAATGCATATTCAGCAAGATTTGTGAATTTGGTTTCGTAGTCTGCCGCCGTCATGGCTCCAAGCTACGTTTTATTTTTAAAATCCATGCATTTAGAATTTTGCATGGCTCGGGGCATAAACTTTTCTCTAAAGATCTCTAGAAATCTTTCCCACGTCATCTTTAGTTTTGTGGCACTTTTCAGACTCCGCCATCTATTGGCTTCTCTAACCATTAGGTAAGACCAAACTTCTACCTTTTGCTAGTCCGAACATTGGAAAAGTCTAAAGTTCTTTTCTAATTCTGTGATCCATTCGTTGGCCTTGACTTGGTCCATCCCTGCCTAAAAGGTTGGGGGTTTTAGCTTCAAGAATTCTTTTACATCAATGATATTAGCGGCCTGCTAGACTGGGTCCACAAGGGATTCTTCCTCGTCATCTAGTGGTGGTTCTTCCACTGGTTCTGGAGGGCAAAAGTACTAGTGGATTATTTCTTGTTGGTCTCGGATGGTCCCAACCAGTATCCTTATCATATCTCTGAGCTCAGTGATCTCGTCTCGTCATTGTCCATTCCCTTGGCCATTAGCTTGCGTGTTAACCATTCTTCTAGGTAAAAGAGCGAGAGTCAGGGTAACAATACTTTTATTCATTAAATCGATACATAGAGCATTACTTGGATTTAAGAAAAAGGTTTGCGGATGTGTCCAGTCACATGAAAATACTTCGGATAACATAACTAAAGTACAACTCATCATCAAAGTTGTTGGGCCACTCACAGGGAGGGTAAATCCACTCCCAACGATCAATGTCAAAATCCTCATAAAATTGAGAGGCTCATCACCTAACACATCTTCCAATTCAAGGTCCCAACCTTTTTTTGTCACTCTAAGGGATCTTTTTGTTCTTTCATCTCCTTGTCCTAAGGTTATAGCTCTATATCTATCTCTTGAAGTTTATCATCATCATCATCAAAATGTGTGCATTTTCTTATCCTGTCCATGAGGTACTCGAATTCCCATTGTTGAATTGATGCTCTAGCCACGGCGCAAACACGCTCCATAAGTCCCAATTGATAGTCAATCATGGCCCGAATTCGCTGCTCGGACTCATTCTTGAATCGCGTTGCAATTTAGGCTATGACATCAGATGCCATGTCCACTACATCAGAGAGGGCTTGTTCTCGAAGGACCTCCTCTTCCTTAGGTGCCATACCATGTACTCCCATCTAGTAATTGCCATATGAGTCATCATTGGAGTACCCATCATCACTAGAACCGCTACTATACATGACTAAAGTGCATATATATAATAGTATTTTAAATAGCATGTCATATCCATCTCCAAGGGTAAATAAATATCCAAGTTTTCTTTTTTCTATGTGAAACTGGTGCATGCCTTGATCGTAACTCTGGGTTTCGTTCATAGTCTGATAACTTTGCTCTGATACCACTTCTGTCATGACCCAACCCAAAGTGGGCTGTGACCGTCCAACGAGCAAGCTCGCAAAGGTCTAAATTAACGAGTTAAGGGATTCTATCGCAAAATAATAATCAATGAAGAAGCATGCATGAAAACCCAGAGCAGTGCAAAAATAAATGTTTCACTACCAACGTATTTTCTTTTACAATAATTGAGGCTCTTTATGGCCTTTACAATCAAAATTGTTCATCAAGACATTATCCTTTATGCTTCCTAT
Organism: Monotropa hypopitys; assembly: GCA_002855965.1. Taxonomy (NCBI): domain Eukaryota; kingdom Viridiplantae; phylum Streptophyta; class Magnoliopsida; order Ericales; family Ericaceae; genus Monotropa; species Monotropa hypopitys. Next base: position 12,362 of record NMUG010002303.1, on the reverse strand, counting down.
GCTAAGCCTCCTCGAGCCCGGAAAAAGGTTTTTAGAAAACACATAATCATTATGCTAGAGTGAATCAAGACATGCGAGGGTTCCTAGTTTCCATGGATTAACATTATTAGTATTTCAAATCCGAATTTCTTTTCAACATAATAATCATGTGGCTCATTAGCCATAAAGATTTCAAGAGCATTTTTTTACTCACCAGGTCTTTATCAAATTCCTTTCATTAAGACTATGGCCTTCAACTCGAGTTCTTTGGCTCACAGATTATTTTTATAGATATTCTGGCATATTTTGGTCTTTACGGTACCAGTTATCTATAGGGGGTGACCCTATGAAATCATGTGTATATAGAGATGGCGTGATATTACCCAATGATTACCTAGTCATGATCCTACCCTTATTACCCCTACTCTACTGGTTTCAGACTCACCCCAACGTTCGAGCTACTGTGTCATAGTCCATGTCATTCAATCATATTAAATATTTTTCTGGGTTGCCAATCTATAGTAATAAAAGAGTGTGCAAATTGTTTTCTCAATCTTTGACCATTTACTTTAAAAGTATTACCAATACGATGGTCTTTAATCTCAATGTCCTCATGGGGAAATATGTGTTACAATAAATGGGCCATCCAGTCGGGACCTCAATTTACCCGGAAAGAGTTTAAGTCTAGAATTGAAAAGCCGCACTTTCATTCCAATGGTAAAGGACTTTTTTAAGATATGTTTGTCATGAAAAGCTTTGGTCCTCTCTTTACAGATTCTTGCGCTCTCATATGATTCATTCCACAACACTTCTAATTCCGAAACTTGGAGTTTTCTATTCAACCCGGCAGCTTCAATATCAAAATTTAACTACTGAATGGCCCACATGGCCCTATGATCCAACTCAACGGGTAAATGGCATGCCTTACCAAAAACCAACCGGTAAGGGGACATGCCAATGGGTGTTTTATACACCATACGACAGGCCCACAATGCATCATCAAGTCTCAAGGACCAACCTTTTCTATCGGGCCTAATCATTTTTTTCTAAGATTCTCTTCACTTCTCTATTGGACACCTCAATTTGGCCACTTATTTGGGGATGGTAAGGTGTTGCCACCTTATGCATGATAGAATACCGCTTAACAAGGGCCGTAAAGTACTTATTAAAAAATGTGTCCCTTCATCGCTAATAATGGCACGTGGGTAGAAAATTTGTGTGAAAATGTTAGATTGCAAAAACTTGATGACCACTTTGTGGTCATTAGTCCTTGTGGCTACTGCTTCCACCCACTTCGAAACATAAGCGACGGCCACTAAAATGTATTAATACCCATGCAAGAAAGGGAATAGTCCCATGAAATCAATACCCCTACATCAAAGATCTCAACTATAAGGATTGGGGATAGAGGCATCATATTGCGCTGGGACATATTCCTGTTTTTTTGGTACTTTAGACATGCCATGCAAAAAGTATGGGCATCCTTAAAGAGTGTCGGCCAATAAAAACTGCATTGTAGCACTTTTTCTGCCATTTTCTTTCCACTAAAGTGGCCCCCACATTTAAGAGTATGACAAAATATTAAAATACTATGAAACTCACTCTCGGGGATGCACCTTCTTATGATTTGATCCGAACAAAGCTTAAAAAGTTCCGGATCCTCCCAAAAGTAATACCTCGCCTATGCAAAGAATCAGTCCTTTCAGCCTTGGACCATGATAATGGAAATGCACCAGTGGTAAGGTAATTGACAATGTGAGCATACCAAGGGGAATGCACTTGGCTTACTACAAAAAAGTTGTTCATCGGGAAATGAATATTTTAAAGGCAAGGTGGCACAAGTGTTTTCCACCACAATTCTTGATAGGTGGTCGGCTACGGAGTTCTCGGATCCCTGTTTATCACGAATTGCAATATCAAACTCTTGTAGAAAAAGAATCCACCTTATGAACCTCGGTTTACTCTCCTTCTTCTCAAGTAGATACCGCAAAGCGGCGTGGTCGGTATAAACAATGATTTTCGACCCAAGGAGGTAAGACCGGAATTTGTCAAGTGCCAATACTACTGTAAGTAATTCTTTCTCGGTGGTGGTATAGTTAAGTTGAGCTTCCGAGAGAGTTTTACTTGCATAGCAGATAGCATGTGACACGCAATCCAACCGTTGGCCAAGGATGTCCCCAACTGCATAGTTGCAGGTGTCACACATGATCTCAAAAGGAAGAGACCAATCGGGTGACTGGATAATGGGAGCCGTAGATAACATACCCCTAAGGGTTTCAAATGCATGAAGACATACACAGTCAAATACAAAATGCACATCCTTTGCAAGTAAATCGCATAAGGGTTTGGAAATCTTCGCGAAATCTCGAATGAACCTTCTATAAAAACCCACGTGTCCGAGGAAGGAGCAGATGTGCTTGACTATAGAGGAAGGAGGAAGTTTAGAAATAAGATCTACTTTCGCACGATCTACTTCAATCCCCCTCTTGGAAACAACGTGTCCTAACACAATCCCTTCTTGAACTATAAAATGGATCTTCTCCCAACTTAAAACTAGGTTTGTCTCCATACATCTTTTTAGCACGCATTCTATGTTTCGGAGACAACCTTCAAATGACTCTCAAAACACAGAGAAGTCATCCATGAAAATCTCAAGAAATTTTTCCACCATATCCAAAAAAAGCCATCATATACCGCTGAAAAGTAGCCGGTGCATTGCCCAAGCCAAAAGGCATGCGCCGATAAGCATATGTACTATAAGGATAGGTGAAAGTGGTCTTTGTTTGCTCTATGGGATCGACGACCACTTGATTATATATCCAGGAAACAATAGTAGCTTTGGACTGCCAATCTTTCCAAAATTTGATCAATGAATGGAAGTGGGAAATGATCTTTCTTTGTCATAGAATTGAGATTACGGTAGTCAATACACATGCGCCAATTGGTGGTTTTCATATAGGCATAAGCTCCCCTTTCTCATTCTTAATCACAGTGATGCCCGATTTTTTTGGAACAACTTGAGTGGGACTCACCCACTCACTATCGGCAATGGGGTAGATGATACCCGCATCAAGGAGTTTCACTACCTCCTTCATCACAACTTCCTTCATTATTGGATTTAACATCATTTGCATTTCCCGCGAGGGTTTGGTATTATCTTTTCAATTTATGTGGTGCATGCAAAGAGAGGGGTCTATCCCCTTTAAATCAGCCACTGACCACCCTATCGCCCCCTTGTGCCTCTTAAGCACATCAACAAGTTGACCTTCTTGTAATGAAGATAGGTCAGATGCAATGATAACGAGGAGTGTGTCATTGGCCCCCAAAACGATATATTTGAGAGAAGCCGGTAAAGGCTTCAAAGAATTGGTGGTGCCTCAATGGATGGAGAAGTGGGAGTAGAAGATAATGATGGTAATGGCTCAACCGAGGAGGAACAAGCAAGTATATCCATGGGAGGTGTACAATTCAGCATGTAACTCACCTCTGCAATGGAGTGGTCTAAATCAAACTCCTCGTAGCCAAAATGGGCAAGACATGCCTCCAATGGATCATCGACCAACACGTATGGTAGTGCATCTTCTACCAACTCATGCATAACACCAATAGCTAAGCACTCATGCTCTACTTGAGGTTGGTGGGAAGAGTTATACATGTGTAGGCTCATCTTCATATTGCCAAATAAACATCCATAACTCCACTGCTCACGGCGATGTTAGCATTGGTCGTGGCTAAACATGGGCGCCCCAAAATGACTAGGGTTTGAACCTTTAAGCTCATAGGGTGGGCTGGTTCCATGTCAAGTACAAGAAAGTCCGCCAGATAATAGAAATTGTGTATTTTGACAAGGATGTCCTCAAGTATACCCATAGGAGCTTTCACAGAAGGGTCACCCATTTGCAGTGTGACCACCATGGGTTTAAGCTCCCTAAGCCCCAATTCCTCATACACTTAGTAGGGGAGAAAGTTGACACTAGCTTCCAAGTCAAGAAGTGATCGGCAAATTGTTTGTGAGCCGATGATGCATGAAATAGTGGGCACTCTTGGATCCGGAAGCTTAGGTGACATGTCCGCTTGAAGAATAGCACTAACTTGGTGCGGAATGGGTATTGGCTCCAAAAAGTTAGCTCTCTCCTTCCTCTTGTGAGTACATAAGTCCTTGAGAAACTTAGCATAAGATGGAACTTGTTGGATAACGTCGAGCAAAGGAAGATTTATTTTTACTTGTTTGAACACCTTCATGATACTATCAATGGGAGTGCCCGTCTTGCAGAAGAGTGAAGGTGCATCAAGAGAAATGGAGAAGGGTGCTTTCGGAATGTATGATGGGACTATAGATGAGTGTTTTGTAGAAAAAAATTCGGTGGCCACTTACTTCCCCTTTGATTTTTTCAAATCGAACCCTACAGATGGAGACTTTGTCGTTTGAGTTTTTGGGTCCATTGGTGTTGTGTCAATCACTTTTCCACTCCTCAAAGTTGTCACTTACTTAGCGTGTTCATGATGGGGCATCTCATCAATTTGATGGACACCTCTCAAGCTAGAAATCGCTTGGCTTGGTAATTTTTCCTCTTCCTTCCTACTCAATTGATTAGCTAGTTGCCCAACTTGGGTTTCTAGATTTGCCATGGATTTATTTTGTGAGTGAGAGAATTGAGTAAGGGCTTGAATTTGTTTAGATTGCTCGGCCATCTGTTTGGATTGTTCCTCCACAAGTTTGAAAATTGATTGCATGGAGGGGTCCATTTGATGGCTAGAGAAAGAGGGTGCTTGATATTGTGGTTGTGAGGGAGTGGGTGATTGATACAAATTATTTTCAAAAGAAGGCCGATTGGGTGGATGTTGGCCCATGGGTGGCCTTGATGATGATGATTCCTTTTGGCTTGATGGTCGCCATGAAAAGTTTGGATGATTCTTCCACCCCAGATTATAGGTGTTAGAATATGCATCATTGAGTAGTCGACTGTAGCCTTGGGTGTAGCAAGCTTATTCCTGATTCTTATAAGGAGGGAATGCATAATGGCACTCCTCTGTCGTATGCCCCGGAGTACAAAATATTTGGCATACCTCCGCAATGGCTGGAGGTGGAGGATCTTGAATTGAATTTTGGCCTAATGATAGAAAGTTGTCAAGTTTCTTGGACAATGAGTCCACCATGGAACTCAATTCATGATGATGATCCACATTATATAAGCCTTTTGGCTTGCTTGAAGTGGGTGTGGACCTATCATTCGTAACACGGGAATCTTGGTGATGGCGAGAATTCTCGACAAATTGCTCAAAAATTTGCCATCCCTCTTCCGTGCTTTTTCTCATAAAGATGCCACCATACAAAGCATCGATCATGTAGCGGTGGCGTTCAATTAACCCATAATAGAAGTTTTGGACGAATTACCATTTAGGTACCTCATGATGAGGACACCTTCGGATTAGATTCAGTTGTTCCCAATTCTCATGAAATTGCTCGCCTTCAAGTTGAGTAAAGTTCATCAAAGAACGATGAACTTGATTTGTTTTCCCAATTGGGAAATACTTCCTGAGGAACTCTTACTGACATTGATTCCATGTAGTAATACTACCAAGTGCCAAAATATGGAGCCATTGTTTAGCTTGATCCTTAAGTGAAAAAGGAAAGAGCTTCAATCGCAAGGCATCATCGGTAAAGTGTAAAATACATACAGTGGAACAAATGTCCATGAATTCGGTCAAATGGGCATATGGATCCTCATTTTCTCGCCCATAAAAGTTTAGTAAAAGATTTAATAGTGTGGGCTTGATTTCATAATAGGTTGCCATCGGGGCTAGGAATCGTTTGACCTTCCCTGGCAATGGCGCCAAAATTTGAAACCGTTTGACCTTTCCTGGAAATGGCGCCAAATTTTGATTGCTGTCATGTGTGAGTTAAAAATATAATTTATTTTAATGAATTAACACTACTATGTAGTAGCGGTAAGTCAAGGGTCGAACACAAGGAAGGTGAAAAGGTTTCTCAAATTAGATTTACATTCCTAAGTTAGCGTTTAGAACGAAGATTTTGATTTAGGAATTTTGGGTTACACTATGAATAAAATTGCAAACTGAAATTAACTATTGACTATGGGGGTTAGGGGATATTGAATCCATTGGTCCACTAATTCATTGCTTGCAATAGGCGCAAATTATATTTGGTACATCCATCAATCATAAGTTGCGACCCTATGATGATGGGTGAAAGATATCCTCGAATCGTTGGATAACATAGGTGATCACCATTTAGCACAGCCCATCTCACTAGTACAAACTGTCTCAATTGCACGGCTTGTCTAACGGTACAGCCCGTCTTCTAGTGTATCACCTAAATTACCCTACTCACGGGATCTGTCGTGCCCCGGATTTTCAAACCATTTTTTTTTGAATTCATTTAATAATTGGGAAAACAAGCATGGATCATCATAATTTAAAATAAGTCAAGTACTAATGCTTTCCATTCCAAACATACATAAAAACCCAAGAGTGAATGCGGAAATAAATATAACGTCCAACACATAGAAGTAAGGAGAGAGAGAAGTTAAGTTATTACAAAACCACTACTTCTATTATAACCCAAAGGGGCTAATTTGAAAATAAATGAAAATGCATAAGTCTTCCAGGAGCTCAAACATCAATGCGCTCCAAATTCCTCGATGCGAGGTTCCTCATCTGCAGTATCTAAAAAGAAGGGCGTATCACGCCAAAGTAGGGAAATATCTATCAACTAGTATGTTCGAGACTAGTATGAACGAGTATGTGAATGTATAGAATGATATAGCAATATGCATGAGACAATACAAGGCAATGATCCAACTTCTACAATGTGACTCTACAAGCCAACAAGAAGGTGAGAGTATTTACCAAGGACACTAAAATCAAGCATCCATATAAGTGTGCATTTACCCTTTTTCATTTCCATTTCCAAGTTTGCAAGATATCATATATAATGTGATTCCATTTCAAGTATAATCCATAAGTGTTTTGTTGTCATTTTCCATAAGTCTGGGGATCCTTAAAATCAAGTACATCCCATAATTATCCATAGCTCACAAGATGGTATGAATCTCGGAATCCCTACAATCAAGTACATTCCGTATTCATCCATAGCTTGTTATTGTGGTATGAATCCCGGAATCCCTACAATCAAGTACATTCCGTATTCATTCAATTATCATCGTAACATAGATAGGGTAAGGGTAAGATAGTGGCTCGTCAACACACTAAATCAACCTAATCCGTCTTCCCTAAAGGTTGTTGGGAGGGCTCACGTAGCCCCCATTGTGCACAATGTTGTGGGTGGAGCGACCACCCCGGGAATCTATACAATCAAGTACATTCCCGTATAATAATATATCAATCCCGTATCATAGTTACTAGTCTTTCAAACCCGGGAATCCCTACAATCAAGTACATTCCCGTTCATAATTGTACCAAGGTCATTCGTTGTTTCAAGGATCCATGTGTTCACAATTGATTTCGATTACAAATTCCAATTTACGCAACATGAGGCAATGTGCGACCAATTTCTATAAAACATGACCCATACTCAAAACCCATCTGTTAAGCCTTATTTAGGCCCAATTGCATGACTCCAAACTCAATTTGATGAAAAGACTATGAATTGGCCAAAATCCCTAATTTGTGAAATAGGGTTCATACAAGGATTTGGGGGTTTCCACACAAATTGTTTCAACATGAAATTAAACTGTGTACGAGGTGTGTATGACACTAGGAACTCCAATAAACACATCAATTTCATGATTTGACTACAAACCCTAGGTCAATTTGACCCAAACATATGATATACGAAATTTAGTACAATAGACTAGATTTCAAGAAAAGAGAAGAGAAGGCATAGCCTAAAACATGACTAGAGATGGATACCCCCTACCTCTTGAAGCTTGGAGCAAACCCTAGAAATTCGGATTTGGTGGATGACGAAACTATTTGTCTTGTTGGAAAGCCCTTGAGGTGTAGAGGAAGCTTTCTATTTGCAACTTCTCCAAACAAGCTTTGGAAGGCTCTCAAATGGTAGAGAGAAGGTAGAGCTTTAATGGTGGAAGGGAGGTAGAGAGAGAGTGTTTAGAATGAGAAATGAAGGAGAAGGGAGGCTCCTTACACGTTTTTAGGTTTAGGAACTCGAATTTGGGGGAAAAGACCAAGATACCCTTCATTAAAACTCAAATCTGCACAAATTTCTGCTCCCCCGTCCGGACGGGAATCCTGTCGTCTGGACGAGCACACACATTCTTCCGGACGGGACCCATCCTTGTCCAGACCAAGCCTCTTGAAGCAACATCCCAACTTTTTTCTCGCTCGTCCAGAATACTCCACTTCCCCGTCCGGACGAGCCTCCAGCAACATGCCAGAAATGGCTGAAACTTCACCGGCTCCTTCGCGATGCGTCGAGACACACTTCCTTCATGCTACTTACATTCCCTCAACGTCCTAAGGCTATTCCATGACCTTAATAAGTAAAATAGCGCATCGAATTATATTTGAACGAATGGAAATTCAGATCGTTACATCTCAACCACTTTAAAGGAATTTGGTCTTCGAAATTAACTAAGAGTCGGAGTACAAACACAAAACAAGTACTAATCGATACAAACGATCAAAATAAATCTGGAAATTTTGCGTGAATCTCGTCTTCTCGCTCCCAAGTGGCTTCCTCGACCCTGTGGTTACTCCACAAGACTTTCAACAATGGAATGGTTTACCCCGCAACACTTGCTCTCGCGAATCAAGGATACGTATTGGCATCTCTTCATAAGACACATCGGCTTCTAACTCAACGTTCGACCAATCTATGATATGCGATGGATCTGGCTCGTACTTGCGCAACATGGGAACATGAAACACGTCATGAACATTGGAAATGTTCGAAGGCAAAGCAAGCCTATAAGCAACCTCTCTAATCTTCCCAAGAATGTCGAATGGCCCAATATAGCATGGAGTCAACTTTTCCTTCTTCTCGAATCGTGAAATACCGCGACGAGGCGAAACTTTTAAGAAAACATGATCACCAACCTCGAAAGACAAAGGAGTGCGATGTCGATCCGCATAACTCTTGTAGCGACTCTGAGTTGTAAGTAATCTCTGATGAATGGTCTTGATCTGCTCCTTGATCTGTTATGTCATCTCAGGATCAATGATAGCGGATTCCCTAACATCAAGCCAACAAACAGGTGAGCGACATGGCCTACCGTACAAGGCCTCGAAAGGTGCCATGCCAATACTCGAGCGAAAACTGTTGTTGTACGCAAACTCGATCAACGGTAGATAATCAACCCAACTTCCCTGGAAATCTAATACGGAAGCACACAACATGTCCTCCAAGATCTGAATAGTATGCTCGGACTGCCCGTCAGTCTGAGGGTGAAAAGCTGTGCTGAACATAAGCATCGAACCAAGTGAAGCTTGCAAACTCCGCCCAAAATGAGAAGTAAACCGGGGATCTCAATCGGACACAATAGATGATGGTATACTGTGAAGTCGAATAATCTCTCTGATGTACAATCGACTCAAGGAATCCACGGACTGAGCAACATGAATAGGAAGAAAGTGCACTGTCTTCGTCAACCGATCAACTATAATCCATATAGCATCATGCCCACTAGGTGATCTCGGAAAACCCGAAGCGAAGTCCATCGTCACGTGCTCCCACTTCCACTCTGCAATCAGCAACGGCTGAAGTAAACCTGCTGGTCGCTGATGCTCGGCCTTTACTTACTGACAAGTAAGGCACCTGGAAACAAATACCACCACATCCTTCTTCATCCCTGGCCACCAAAACTGTCGTCGAAGATCATGATACATTTTTGTACCTCCAGGATGAACCGCCAATGGTGAATGGTAAAACTCGTGCAATATATCTCCTCGGCAAGAATCAGGAATGAACAATCGACCAAGATAGCGCAAATTAGAATCTGCATGAATCATCCAACCTTGTCGAGCATCACCGCTAAGAAACTTTGCACATAACTCTGCCGCCTCTGAATCGTCAGCTTGAACATCGGTCACCCAACGATAAAGCTCAGAATTATTAGATAGATTTCATAACATAGACTACTCTCCGATCTCCTCTGCGTGTAGAACAAACGGACCCAAATATTCCATCGATCTCCAATCAAGAACTGCCAAGATCGCCAAGTGAGAAGACTTCCTACTCAAAGCGTCCGCAACAACGTTTGCCTTACCGGGATGGTAGTGCAACTCAAAATCGTAGTCTTCTAGATGTTCCATCCAACGCCTTTGCCGCAAATTTAGCTCCTTTTGCGTAAATAGATACTTCAAGCTCTTGTGATCAGAAAATACTCTGAATCTCTCACCATATAAATAGTTTTGCCACATCTTCAAGGCAAAAACAATAGCCGCTAACTCCAAATCGTGAGTCGGATAATTACGCTCGTGAGTCTTCAATTGCCGTGAACCGTAAGCAACAACTTTACCTCCTTGCATCAAACCACACCCCAAACCATCATGTGAAGCATCACAGTAGACTGAATAACCAATTCCTCGCTCGGGAACAATAAGAATAGGTACTGAAGTTAGTCGCCGCTTCAACTCCTCGAAAGCCATCTCGCAATCATCATCACATAAAACAGAACACCCTTCCAGGTCAAACGAGTCATAGGTGCCGCCAATCGAGAGAAATCTAAAACGAATCGCCGATAATAACCTGCTAGCCCAAGAAAGCTACGAACATCAAAAACACTCTAGGGATGCGTCCATAGAGAAACTGCGTCAATCTTGCTCGGGTCAACTGAAACTTCACCTTGCGAAATAACATGACCAAGAAACTTTACCTCCGGAAGCCAAAACTCACATTTGCTAAGTTTGGCATAAAGATGATGTTCCCGCAATAACTCTAGCACAACTCGGAGATGAATCTGGTGCTCCTCTTCGGAAGCCGAATAAATAAGAAGATCGTCAACAAAGACCACAACAAACCGATCAAGATGGATACGAAAAATGCGATTCATGAGATCCATGAATGTAGCTGGAGCATTCATCAAGCCGAATGGCATGACCACGAACTCATAATGGCCATAATGAGTACGAAACGCCGTCTTAGGAATGTACTCCGCCCGCAATAGCAACTGGTGGTAACAGGAACGTAAATCGATCTTCGAGAAACATGTCGAACCACGCAACTGATCAAATAGATCGTCGATCCTCGGCATAGGATATTTGTTCTTCATTGTCACCCGATTTAACTTTCGATAGTCAATGCATAGCCACAACGAACCATACTTCTTCTTCGCAAATAAAGCTGGCACATCCAACTAAGCCGAATGAAACCTAACTCATACAACTCCTGTAGCTGGGACTTCAACTCCCCAAATCAATACGGTGGTACTGAAATCGGAGACGTACCAGGTAACAGGTCAATAGAGAATTCCACCTCTCGCCTAGGTGGAAAACAAGGTAACTCTGCCAGGAACACATCCAGAAACTCACAGACAACTAACGGTAACTCCCCAGTCTAAGAAGCATCATCGTCAAGACTAAGACTAGCAAGCATACAACTAACCGAATCGCGCTCCCTTGGATCGTACAAACAAGAATCAACAGACTCCTTCTTGTCGCCATACACGTAGAAATAGACTCCCTATGGAGAGAATACCCGCACTCGGCGTCGATGACAATCAATGTTGGCATGGAAGGTAGATAACCAATCCATCCCCCGAATGAGATCAAAGTCGGGCATACCCAGAACAATAAAGTCAAACGTGAAACGGTGGTCCTCTAAGGTCAACTCGCAATCTCTGCAAACTCTGTCCAAACGGACACGACCTCCAACAGGAGTGTCAACAAACAGTGGTGGATCCAGAACATCCAAATCAAGCTCCAAATCACGTGCAAAAGAAGTAGAAAGGAAAGAGTGCGATGCACTGGAATCAAAGAGTACACTGGCCCACGAACTATAAACACGAAACATACCACGAACAACAGATGTCTCTGACTGCTGGTGGGAAGTCGATGGCGAAGAAACTGCTAGAATGAAAAAAGCCCTGCCATGGGTCGTCGGACCCTGCTGATATCCGCCCCTCGGCTGGAACTGTTGTGCTGGTCTGGCAAGAGTCACAACCCTGCCAACACGAGAAGCCTGGACAGAAACTGCTGGTCCTGCCTGCTGAGAATGCTGAGGTCCACTCCTCTGCTGCTGCTGCTGATGTTGCACTGGTCTGACGTCACTACGACCGCTACCCCTTCCTGGACAATCTCTAACCACATGGCCTGCCTGGCCACAATCATAACAAACTGGTGCTCTGCAATCAACTCTCACATGCCCTGGCTGTTGGCATCGATGAAATAACCTCGGACTCTGCAACGAACCTGAGCTAGCATGAGACCACTGGCCTCTAGAG
>NMUG010002302.1:0-16201 GCA_002855965.1 Monotropa hypopitys | reverse complement strand
TATATATATATATATATTGTAAAATATATATGTAATTGAGTTTCGGTCCGGTCCGGTTTGGTTTGGTCCCGTTCCTTCTAAAACCAAAACCGAAACCGAATTTTAAAAAACCGGACCAAACCGGACCGAACGAATTACAAACCGGACCAAACCGTCGGTCCGGTTTACCGGTTTGGTCTGGTTTACCGGTTTAAAATTTCACCCCTAACCATCAGTGCTCTGGTAGGCATCACAGAGCGAATGACTCATCCAGTCGCAAAAGAATGTATCGCAGACGTCACGACTCCCCTCCCCCAGAGACCTCAGGGACCATCTGAACTATCGTCGGAGTCAGATGGCTCCCAGCCAGAAAAGAGAGTTGTCCAACAGAGGGCATCAGTTGACGCTAGGCTCCGCCAACTCAGTCTCTCCCCCTTCATCCCAGAAATTGAGCTGGCGAAGTTCACGAAGTACGATTCTAAGACGGATGCCTACACCCACATCATACACTTAAGACAGATCATCTCTCTATACCACCGATGACGCCATTATGTGCAAGGTATTTCCCACCAACATTGGCACTCTAGGCTCTCTCTGGTTCAACAAGCTCCCTTCACGTATCATTTCATGCTACCGAGACCTTGAGTGAGCCTTCATGGCCCGATTTGTCACTAGCAGTAAGCAGACCAAGCAGGTCGATGCCTTGATCAGCCTCAAGAAGCATCCGGACGAGAGCCTCCGGTAGTACTCCGAGTAGTACTGGGAGCTCTTCAATGAAATCCAGGGTTGTGACCAGACAGTGGTCGCCTCCTCCTTCAAGAATGGTCTGGACAGCAGTAGTCGAATCTTCGCTGATCTCACCCTCCATCCATCAGAGGACATGGACGACCTCATGCTCCGGGTGGAGAAATTCTGCCAATTGGAAGATCTCCTTGCTGAACAGGCAGCTCGGTGCCCGGATCAGCAGTCTCAAGCACCACTACCAGCAGGAGGCAGGAGGCAGGTGAACACTGTCAAAGATGGCAGAAGAAGGGGCCCAAAGGCTCCGAAGGCTCATGAGTTTACTGCCGAGACAACAGTTATCACCGAGCCAATCTACGCGGTGTTGAAATACATCGAGAACCAGCCTTTCTTTGCATGGCCAGATCACAAGCTCAGAATGGCCGGCAAAACAAAGGACAAACAGATCCACGACACCTATCACAAGGAGCAAGGACATTTCACGACCGGGTGAAAACCCTTCAAGTCGTATTTGGAGCACCTCGTGCAGCAGGGCCATCTAGCCCAATGGATCGACCATCAGAGGACTCAGGAGCTGGCTCAAAGGACCGGATGTCCCATTCAGTCAGAGGAAGACGTTCCGATGATCAACGTCATCCACCGTCCACTCAACAAGGAAGCTGTTGCACGTCTCTGAGCAATAATCGACTAGGCCTCTGCTGCAAAGCAAGTGCTCACGGTCGGATCTGCCGCTAAGCGGAAGTATCCTTCCGAGCGGTTGGGATGGTCCATCACATTCACGGAAAAGGTTTATGAGCGAGTCCAGCTGCCGCACAACGACGCTTTGGTCATCACTCTCCGTGTCGGACCGGCCAACGTCCGGCGCATTCTCATTGATCAAGGGAAGCTCCGCCGAGGTAATGTACTTTTCTTTATTTCAAGCCCTCAAGCTTTCTGCTGACGATTTGCAGCCTGCCGACGTCCCACTCGTCGGATTCAATGGAACTCCTATCTAGCCGCGCGACAAAATCAGCCTCTCGATCATGGCAGGGTCCAAAACGGTCAACATTGAGTTCATCGTCGTCGACGTTCCAAGTCCATACAATGCCATCCTTGGTCGGACCTGGATCCACTCTATGCAGGCAATCGCCTCTACCTACCACCAAGTCGTCCGGTTCATCATCTCCTCTGGACGGCAGGAGGACATCTTTGGCGATCAGGCAATACAAAGCAATGTTACATCTCAACTGTCCATGAGAACAAATAGGTGAAGCAGGTTCAGTGGGTAGAAGCCCCGGACGCCTCAGTTCTTGACGATGTTGGCACTCCGGCAGCCGACAAAGCAATTGGAGAGCTCATCTCAGTGCCAATCAATGAAGACAGCAGTCTGTCATTCCTCATCGGATCCTCTCTTTCCAAGCCGGATCAAGAGGAGATAATAGAATTTTTGAAAGCCAACATTGAGGTCTTCGCCTGGACTCCATACGAGATGCCTGAAGTGGATTCATCGTTCATCTGTCATCAGGTGAATGTTGACCCCTCCCGGCATTCCATCGTCCAAAGACCACAACGCTCTTCTCCGGCACACACACAAGCAGTCGTAGAGGAAGTGGACCGACTGCTACAAGCAAACGTCATCCGGGAACTCCAATATCCCACTTGGCTAGCCAACACAGTCGTTGTCAAGAAGAAGTCCGACAAGTGGCGAGTCTGTGGCGACTACACCAATCTTAATGATGCCTGTTCGAAGGACTGCTTCTCTTTGGACAGGATCGATCAGTTGGTCGATGCTACTGCCGGACATCAGAGACTTAGCTTCATGGATGTTTACAGGGGCTACCACCAAATCTCAATGGAGGAGGAAGACATGGAGAAGACGGCCTTCATCACGCCCAAGGGGGTCTACTACTACAAAGTAATGCCCTTCGGCCTCAAAAATATCGGAGCCACTTATCAACGGATGGTCTCCCGGATATTCTCCCGACAGATCAGGGACACGATGGAGGCCTATATTGATGACATGGTCGTCAAGAGCAAGTGGGCGAACGATCACATCCGGCACCTGACTGAAGTCTTCGAGATTCTGAAAAGGCACAGACTCTGCCTCAATGCCAAAAAGTGCGCTTTCGGTGTGGGGTCCGACAAGTTCCTTGGCTATCTTGTCACCAGCCGGAGAATAGAAGCGAACCCCTCCCAAGTCACTGCAGTGTCCAACCTCAGGCCTCCGTCCACCATCAAAGAAGTCCAACAGCTGACTGACATGGCAGCAGCCCTCAACAGATTCATCAGTCGGTCGTCAAATCTTTGCCGACCATTCTTCCAGGCAATCAAAACCAGCCGGCGCAGCTATAAATGGACAGAAGGATGCAATCATGC
The DNA here is from genome assembly GCA_002855965.1 of Monotropa hypopitys. NCBI lineage: Eukaryota > Viridiplantae > Streptophyta > Magnoliopsida > Ericales > Ericaceae > Monotropa > Monotropa hypopitys. The sequence goes on along the minus strand of NMUG010002302.1, from coordinate 13,126 downwards.
CCTCCGGCAGCTGAAGCAATACATCTCCATCCCTCCGGTTCTAGTCACGCCAAAGGACATGGAGCCTCTCCTCCTTTATCTAGCAGTCTCCCAGCATACTGTCAGTTCTGTTCTTTGCCGAGTTGAGGGGACGAAGCACCAGCTGGTCTACTATACCATCAAAACTCTCCTTCATATCGAAACCAGGTACTTACCACTTGAAAAACTAGTTCTTGCATTGGTTTCTGCTTCTAGGAAACTCCTCCCATATTTTCAACAGCACAACATCACCGTGTTGATGGAGCACTCGCTAGAGGCAGTCCTCTGGAAGACCGACCTCTCCAATTGGATCTCAAAATGGGCGGTCAAACTGGCCAACTTCGACATCAAGTATCAGCCCAGAACGGCCATCAAAGCCCAAATATTTGCCGACTTCATCGCAGAATTCTCTCCGGGGGTCATCCCCCACGAAGCTTCGGCGGAGTCTCCGGTCAACACCACGGATCTACAGGCTGCCTCCTCGTCTGCTGCTCCGCCTCCACGATGCTCCGGCACTTGTGCCCAGTGTCCGGCGAAACAATGACAGCCTTTCACGGGGACACATGGAGACTGCACGTTGACGGTGCATCAAACAACAGGGGGCTGACGCAGGCATTGTTCTGGTTTCCCCAGGCGGGATTATCCATGAAAATGCCATATCTATTGAATATTCAACCTCCAACAACGAAGCGGAATATGAAGCTCTGATCTCCGGACTCCGTCTTGCCATCAACATTGGGGTTGAGGATATCTTCGTCTACAGCGACTCTCAACTGATGGTCAACCAATTGACCGGAAAGTACGGCGCCAGGGATGACAGAATGTGGAAGTATCTCAGCTCCGCCATCGAAGAAATGAAGAAATTCAAGACGTTCCGGATAGAGCAAATCTCAAGGGAACACAATTCCCTTGCCGACGCTCTAGCAAAGCTGGCCTCCGCTTGTGCCCCCTCCGGCCAGTGGTCGATTTCTTTTGGCTCAATTTCATAACCAAGCTACGAGCCTTTGGTCATGGAGGTAAACAACATATCTGACGGACCCAGTTGGATGGACGAAGTACTGGCCTTCCTCAAAACAGATACATTGTCGGAGGATTGCCGTGAGACCCATCGTGTCCGCTGCAAGGCAGCAAACTTCTGGATGTCTCCAACAGAGGCCCTCTACTGACGGTCCAAGACCGGTCCCCTATCTGCTCTATGTCCACCCAACTCAAGTTCCAGGGATCCTACAAGAGTTGCACTCTGTCAGTGGGGGTGTCACTCTGGCGGGCGATCTCTAGCCCACCGAGCAATCACCCAAGGGTACTGGTGGCCGAATATATGGAAGGATGCTGAAGACTATGTTCGGACATGCCACAAGTGCCACCTATTTGCTCCAGAAATCCACTGTCCGGCTGAGGACCTACAGCCAGTGACCAGTCCTTTGTCGTTCGCCCAATGGAGCATCGATATCGTTGGCAAGCTTCCAATTGCTCTGGGTGAACTCAAATTCCTCATCGCGGCAACGGACTACTTCACCAAATGGGTTGAGGCTGAACCCCTCATCACAATCACAGCTATCAACGTCAAACGCTTCATATGGAAGAACATCATCTCCAGATTCGGCGTGTCGTACGCTATAGTGTCAAACAATGGCACTCAGTTCGTCAGCGAACTTGTCTCCAACACGTGCGATGAGCTCGGCATCAGATTCTTCAACTCCACCCCTTACTATCCCCAATGCAATGGCCAGGCCGAAGCATACAATAAAACCATTTCAGTTGGACTCAAGAGGAGGTTGGAGTCGAAGAGGGGGAAATGGGAAGAAGAGCTCTCACATGTACTCTAGGTCTACCGGACCATGCCACGTCGATCAACCGGTCAGACTCTCTATTCTATGGCCTTCGGCATGGAGGTCGTCATCCCTATACAGGCAGGCTTCGCCACTATTCGGACACAACACTTCAATCAGCCAACAAACGACTCTGCCCTGGCTGCCGACCTGGATCTCGCAGAAGAAAAAAGGGCATCCGCCAGGATCAGACTGGCCTCCTATCAACAAGAGGTAGCCAAGGGCTTCAACAAAAATGTCCATCTCTAGGTATTCAAGCCAGACGAGCTAGTGCTCCGGAAGGTGGTCCTGAAAAGCAAAAAGCAGAAGCACATGCCCAACTGGGAGGGTCCGTTCATAATTACCAAAGTCGTCGGCAAAAGAGCCTACAAGCTGGATGAAATGGATGGGACGCCTGTAGGCAAACCATGGAATGCCCTCAACCTTAGAAAATATTATCACTAGTTTGTATCAAAATTTTCTACAAAAGATTTCTCAAACTGGTCCGGCGCATTCCACCAATCTGGCAATCTCATCCCTTCAATCGGCTCTCTCCCGCCTTGGCCAAGCCTCCGGTAGTCATCTGACAGGCTTTTGTTGGTCAAGGACCCTTCCTCGGTCCAGCCTTCAGTAGTCGTCTGCACCGGTCTCCGGCCAAGGAAAGATTTTTGTCATAATGGTCAAGCCTCCAGCAGTCATCCGTCAGGCTTCTATCGGTCCTGACATAATACCCTCATGGGTTCGCCCATTGACCGTGCCTTCAGCAGTCATCTGCACCGGCCTACGGTCAAGGATTTGTCATAATGGTCGAACCTCCGGCGGTCATCCGCCAGGCTTCTGTCGGTCCTGATATAATATCCTCATGGGCTCGCCCTTTGACCATGCCTTCAGCAGTCGTCTGCACCGGCCTCCAATCAAGGATTTTTGTCACAATGGCTGAGCCTCCGGCAGTCATCCGTCAGGCTTTTGTCATCCCTGACATAATACTCAAATGGGTTCGCTCCTTGACCGTGCCTTCAACAGTCGTTTGCACCGGCCTCTGGTCAAGGATTTTCGTCACAATGTTCGAGGCTCCAGCGGTCATCCGTCAGGCTTCTGTCGGTCCTGACATAATACCCTCATGGGTTCGCCCTCATTGGCCAAGCCACCGACAGTCATCTGCCAAGGCTTCTATAGTTAGGGCAAAACACTTGGTGATCAAGCCTTTGGTGGTCTTCCACCAGGCTTCTGTTGGTCCCATCAAGGTCATGCCTCTGACGGTCACCGTTCAGACTTCTATTAGCCTCTGCCAATCGGACAAGGCTCTCCGGCAGACATCAAGGGAGCTGGTAAATCCTTCAATGTCGCTGGAGGATAACACTTGCACAAAATAACACAGCAAGTTGGCAAACACAGAAGCATCCATTAAAAAATTTGTTCGGATCAAAAGACCAAAATACATTATCTTTTTTTAAAATAAAACCAGGGAAAAAGGAGGGGGACTTCATTGTTCAACCGGAGGGTCATCGCTAGCCGGGGGTCTTCTTCGTCCTCCACCGAGAACGTGTCTTCAATTGGTGGGAGTGTCACTTCCAGCTCTGCGACATAGCGCCAGGCAGCATGGTTTTCATCAATGTCTGCTGCCTGCAGCACTTGATGATAGTCGGTCTGGTGTCCGATCGTGAAGGCGGGCGCGTATAGCTATTCTTGTGCTGCTCTAGCACCTGTTCTCGGCATTGTTCCCGATACATCCCCTATGCGTTGGCAAAGCCCTCTACATAGCCAACTTTGTTGGACTATGTTGCCTTATCCCCTGCCTTCTTTTTCTCCAAGGCCAACTTCTTTTTGGATGAGTGCTTCTCGTGCGCCAGTGCCTTCTCCGGGTCGGCAACTTTTTTCCACTCCTGGTCAAGGGCAAGCCGCAGGCCAGTCATCTTTACATCTTGTACGGCGACCTGATCCTTGAACTTGCTCCTCTCATCAGAAATCTGAAGAAGCCTGGAATAGCTGGTGGAGAAGCAGATGATGTCTTGTGAAAAACAAAACAATTAGCAAACATGGTACAAGTGCAGAGATCCGGACAAAGAAACTGAAGCATTACCTCGATCAGTGAGGCAAAGCCACGATCCAGTCGGGCAGGAAGGGTGATCGGCAACCACTATCCGCCGCCAATACATCCATGTCGTCGGTCCGTGCAAGCCGCGGCAGCCATATCTCTTTGGCCTCCACGGTCGGTTACTTCCCACGATCCCCGAGAGTCGACAACTCAGTCCGCTTTTGGGACTGTCAAGCCTGGTTGTCAGAGGTCTCATCCCTCGGCCTCTTCTCTCCAGCAACAGCCTCCGGAGTTCCAGCAGCAGGCTGGGCAGTTGGAATATTAGCCCTCGGAGTGGGCAGCACTTGGGCCAAAGCTTTAGCAGCCGGGGTAGCACCCGTGGAAGGTCCCTTCCTCACATAATCTGATCGGAGGGGCTGTGGCAGGTTGAATCCTTCCCGCACCATCTCTTCAGCTTGCGGTTGTCTGGCGATAGCTCGTCTCAATTCTCTCTTCCTTTTGTCCTCCTAAAAAGACAAGTACGTCGGCATGTATTGAAGAAGCCAATGAGCATCTCTGTTCGGAAGGGCCCAAAGTGCAGCAACGTTATCAGCGATTGCTTGCTTCTTCAACAGAAGGGTCGCCTTAGACAGAGCTGCAAAACAGATGAAAGCAGGTTCAGTCGGCAGGAAAAGATGGATTAAAGTTTGAAGATGCGACGGAACCAGGCGATCCCCTCTCAGTCGGCAGGGGCTTGATTCCGTCAGAAGGATTGTTGTAGCCTTTGGACACGATCAGATAAATATTTGCCCACTTCTCCGAATCTGGAAAGCGGGTAAAGAGGTCTCCCACTCCTGCTCGGGCGCTCAAAAAATAACGTCCAGACCTTTTATTATGAGACAGAGTAAAAAGGGAGAACAGATCAAAGACGGTGAAGGTAAGGCCCTGGGTCCGGCACAATTCCTGAATGCTGTCGGAGATCCAATACAAATTCACCAACAGCTAGAACGGGGTCAGTCCGTACTCCAACAGGAAGTCCCTAGTGAATTCATCTATGGGAAATCAAAGACCCCCTCGGCGATGGCTATCAGGGGAAGGACATCTAGTTATCGGCACAGGGGACCTCCTTGGGCTCGAAGAGCAGTTCAAACAGGACGTCGGATGGGATGGAGTATCTCTGCCTGAAGTCAACCGGCAAAGAGGGGACCCCACTAGAGTGCCGGAGGTAGGGGAGAGGCGTCTGTCTGATGGTCCGGTAGCCTCATCTACTTCTTCAACATCAATCCTCTCTTCCACCTCTACAGCAACAGCAAGACGAACGACGTTCAATGGCCTTGGGGACGAGGATTCACTGCCGACCACTTCTCTTACAGTCTCAGAAGACGACGATGAAGATGAAGAGCCGGATTGTCGATCAGAACTGGTCTCCAAGTCAGAGCTTGATTGGGTTTCACTGGAGTCCGACATCGTTTGCTCACATCCTATCGGACACAATCAAAAATGGAAGTTAAGGCGATAAATCTCCAGAAATGGGACTTGCACTGACTCTACGTACCCTCCGCTCGTGAATACACAACCCACTAGCGAAAGGGCAATAGTCCAGCAGACCGCAATCGGACCAGCAGACCTCCCACCGATCGAACAGGAGGTCACTCAAAACAAAAATAAAAACACAACTTGAAGGGTCCGGATGATACCTAAAGATCTAATGAAGACTGAAGACCGGAAGATTGGAAGACTGAAGACCGAATGCTAGGGCGTCGGAGAGCAAAGTTCAGAGGTGATGTCCCAGCCTCTCTCCCCTCATATTTATAGGGGAAGGGGAGAGACAAGAAGACAACCGCCTCGTACGATCTGCAAGGTGGCAACTCCGTCCAATCAACGACTAGTGCAGGACTCGAGGGGGCGTCTATCAAACGTCCCATCCGCACACGCTGACGCCCTTAGCCAATCAGAAGATGCCATGTGGACGTTCAAGAATGACGGTTACGAAGCAATCATGACTGTCTATAAACACACCGAACAACGTGTGTGTTGGCGACGCCCCAAACTTATCCTCCCAACCTTAGGCAACAGGCCTCCGGCCACAGCATTACAGGCCAGACAAATAGATCAGGCGATGCCCGTCAGGTTATGACCAAGCACGAGTCAGACCCTCCCAGCCAGATCAATCGTCCAGTCCAAACCCTGTCTAATATCTCACGGAGCAATCCAGGGCCATCGGCCTCACGGACCTCTGACAAACCACTGCGACTGAAGGACAAAATCGGCGGTTCATCATGTGCCCTCCACCATCCAAAGAAGACTCATCGGACACCCGAAGAAGTCAAGTCGGGTCGGCCATGCAGCATTCTTCAACCTCCGGCATACTCAGCCCAGACGTCAAGGAAGACTGCGCTTCCACCCCACTGAGAGAAACAACTTCCACCGACGGACGATCCTATGCTGGAGGGGTCCACCATCGGCAGCGACAGAGAACAATGACCTCTAGCAGGCGGCACACGGGTCGGCCATACAACTGCTGACGTGGCTCAGGTCAGTCTAATGGCCCAACAGCATCATAGGGCTAACGTCAGCACCAAAACCTCCCCCGTGTGCATCACATGCTTGCGCTTTTGGCGCCAAGTCAGGTTTGACTATATATACCCCATCAAAGTACTGTTCACGGGGCTGATCGATTTGATTTGATCTGATCTTGACTCTCTCCGATTCTTAGTTTCCGATTGCCCTTCTCCTACCGTTACTGACTTAGCCATCAGAGACCCCTCTCGATCGCTGTCAATCAGTGAGCACTGACCCTTGTCTTGCAGAAGCCAAGCAGGTGAACCCTTTTTCTCTTATAGGTGACCCGCTCAGCCGTTCGAACCCCATGCCATTGCCATCCAGATACAGCCCAAAGAATTCAAAGAGCCCTCTGGATATCAATCACCACAATAGCCATTAAAGGATACAATAAAAAAACCTAAAAATGAATGAGGGTGAAAATACAAAATTAACCCTGACTAATGATTACAAATTGTACAATCCTAACAGAATTTGAAAAGTAATAACAGAATTGTTAGAGGATGTCGGGTGATCCCCGTGTGGTCTCGTTCCAGAAGCCCTGCAAGAACACGACCGAGTTAAGGTGCAGGTGTTGAGGCCGTGCTGACATGAATTGACATGCTGAGCTAGTACGAGCTGGACTCGCCGAGTTGGGCTAAAGTTCTTGTGAACAGCACGACAAAGTTGGCAGCCTGGCAAGGGGTGTAGGTGTGGGCTATGCGGCTAAATGAGGAAAGGAGCTATCAGGGTCTAAAATATAGTTGGGGTCCAGTCTGGGGCTAAGCTCGGTTGTGCGGTAGGGGAGTAAGGTATGTCCTACATCAAAATTGACTGTAACTTTTATTCTTTATACAAGTTACAATCCAAAAATTGGATTCTAACTTGTATTTTTTGTACAAGTTACAATCCAAATTTGATGTAACTTGTATATCTTGTACAAGTTACAGTAAATTTAGATTGTAACATGTACTTTTAATACAAATTACAGTCAATTTGGATTATAACTTATGTTTTTAATACAAGTTATAATCCAATTTGGCTATAACTTGTATGTTTTGTACAAGTTACAATCAATTTGAACTATAACTTGTATTTTTAAACAAAAATTACAATCAATTTAGACTATAACTTGTATTTTTAATACAAATTACAGTCCAATTTGATTGTAACTTATATTTTTAGTACAAGTTACAGTTCAAATTGTCTGTAACTACTATGTTTTATACAAGTTACATTTCAATTTTACGATGCATTTGAACTGTAACTTCATCAAAATCAAATAATTTCATATCAAACATAAATTTTGTTTGATAGATCTCGTTGAGAAGAGTTTAAAAATATATTTTATATAAAAAATAGATTTGTATAATTTAAAATAAATCATTTTTTAGAAATAAAATACATTAACACATGAGCCGGAATGTAAAAAGCTAAAAAAAAATCTTAGGGATGGGAACTTATTGCCTGTGTCCTATGCGGCAATAAGTTCCAAAAAACAGGGGTGTCTTCAACATCAACAATGGGTTTTACGGCAACAAAAGGGGATGAGCAGCGTGATTGTTGGAAGGGGTGAGCGGAGTTGGCCAGTAGTGAAATGGACAAATCATACAAGTGGTCTCCATTTGTGTAAATCAGTGAGTGGCCAAACCATTGGGGTAAAAGGTGTCTCCATTAAGTAGTAAGCCAGAATTCATACAACCTTCCAACCACATGAGTGGCCAAACAATGAGATCACCACTGGATGTCTCTGCAGGCTTTGTACGAACCATTGATGCTTTTTTACCGAATGCCAGAGGAGATCAGAATGAAAAGAATGAAAACTTAGTAAACAAATAAGTGGGCTGGGCCCAGCATGCCCGGGTGTCGGACGGAAAATTTGAGCTTTTCAAAAAATCTCAAAAAATGTTTTGTTGAACAGAAACAATTTTCGAGCAAAAACTAAACAAAAACGAGTAAAAACAGAAACGATTTTCAAAAAAACGTTGGCACCAAACATGTTTCTAATTCCTGTTTTCACCTACAAAAAACTGAAACGAGTTTTTAGTAAACTGAAAACTAAAAATAGAAAATTAAAAACGTTACCAAACAGAGCCTGAACATTTGAATAAAACACTTACACTTATCTGAATGAGTTCCTTACTCAAAACACAGGGAAAAGAAAAGCAACCAAAACAGTAATTGTAATTGAATACCCCTCTTCCTTAGCCTCACTGGCTAATTAAATGGTACTTTAAAATTCGAGAAAATATTGGAAATATATTGGATTATCCAATGCAAGCAAATCTTGGACATGCAGTAGTAAAGATGTTATAAAGGAGTCAATACAAAAACCCATGAATTGTTTTCCAGAATCAAATAACATTTTTAAAAAAATTAACTCCTTCAACACAAGGGGAATCTTCCATCCGACACATGGGCACACGGGGCCAACCCCATGGGCCCTGTGCGTAAGGGTTCTAAGTGGAAACACCATCTTTGTTCCCTAGATTTTCAAAAAGGCCCCGCCATCCTTTCATATTGTCATGCTAAAACAAACACTGTACTAAGCCATGATAAAGGTTTACCCCATGAAATTGGCATGCGGAACTTCAAGATTACGGCGCAAGGAGCATAAACGTACTAGACTCGAGCTGAGCTAACCTAGATTGTCCACTTTTTATATTTCAACATATACAAAATATATCATAACATATACAAAAAGATGTTGCTCATCTACAAACAGATTCTTAAATAATGTTGCTTATATTATAACTCAAATTCATGACACTAATCAAACTAAATAGAATTATGTTTAAATTCAGATCATTTATTAAATGAGTTTAAAACTGAAACTTGAATCAAATTCATTTATCAAATGAATCACGAATCAAATTGAAACAACAAGCCCTTATTATAAGAAGCCTTGAACCATTCCCAAACTCGAGTTCATTTTAAGATTGAGCAAAACACTCACTTCTCAAGTCCAGAACTATATGGGCAACAGATAAGATAGCGAAACAAAATGTCTCAGGAAATAAACATAAAAAAATTAACATGAAACAGAATTAAAAGAAGAAAAGAGATGAAAACATGTCCATTATAGAGATCCATGCAATGAAACCCAAAATTGGTTTTGACAACAGTCTAAATAAACTCATCCAAACGCTAAGACAATTAGAACTCCAAAGCAAGCAAAATGTGTGCATACACTACTGGTTTACCATATCTCAAGGAACAGCAGCCACAATTCTCCCAGCAACTTGATCAAGGTCACGCTGCCCACTTGACGTGATTCTCCTTCCACTGATGAAAAAGAACAACGTTTTAGCAATAACTGGCAAAATTTAACACTCATCACGCCATTAAATAATTAAACATATAGCCCTTAAATTAAATTGCAAAAGACGGTTTTCTTGTTTGGTAAATAATTAAAATACTTGTGGTGTTAGGGAAAAAATGCAGCAAGAAATGTCCCCCTATCAAGTTGAACAATCATAAAACAGAGCAAGAAATGCACTCATACCGAGTTGAACAATCCATATCATGTCTACTGTCTACGACTCCTCTTAAAATGGAATATTTTTCTTCATAGCAAGGGGGGCGAAAAGAAATACTTACAGATCTACTCCGTAGAAAAGAACAATACCCTAACAATCTCAACTTCCAAATGCCTCATCAAATACTAAAGAACATCACAAAAAACTTCAACTATCCAGCAAGTTTCATCAGTCTATATTGTGCTCCCACAATATCCAATCTCCTAAACTTGTGCAATGTGGTGCACTATAAGAAACACCTACGGAATACCAGCATCAGCCTCCCAACTTCCCGAATATGCCTCATACTCGCGTGTGGAATCATTTCCCATTGCTCTTGGAAAAAATAGTGAATTCATACATGGGGCAAGCAGACAATGATGAAGAGCACTGACATTCTTCAACCACAACAAATACAGAAAGGCAAATGATGTGTGAAACAAACTCACCCCTTCGGATCAAAGTCAATGATGTTCATGTTCTGCAATTGCTGAAGGATGTGTCGTGCAACGGAGCCACTGCTCTTGCAGAAATGGGGTGGACGACTCCCGTTCCTTTTGCTCCCACCATAGATCCTCCGGAAAGCACCAACACCAAGACCGCCCCTCAAGTATACTTTCCTAACCATAGAAGCTGCCAAGCAAATTAAATATAATTACAGTATTAATAAGGATTGGGCATAAACATACACGTATGGATGCAGTTTAAAGAAAACAGAAATAATAACAAAGAATCACACACCAGCTCTGATGTAATACCAATCAGGATCATACGGCGCAAGCTCCTTGAATGTACCGGTTTTCACAATGTCGGTCCAATGGGGAAGCTCCATCTATCAATATACACGGAAAAATCAAAAGGCAACATGAGAAAGAACCACAAATTCAAACAAGAATAACCATTCATCTGCCATGCAGAAGACAAACACCACTTCAAAAGATTGTACAACACCCTAATGAGCACATTGAGACCCAAACCCCATACATGCACTATAAAAAGAAATGACAGGAAACACAAAACCAAACATAATAAGTTCGTTTTATCACAACAATGCATAACTTAAATGTGTGTGATGTTGAGACAATAGTGCCAGCGATTGGCAGTAGTGTTGGGCTATCACTAAGAAAGAGAGAATTAATTTCTGATAATCTAATCTATCACAAAAAACACATAAACAAAATAAAAAGAGATTTTAGAGAAATGAGTTGCACTAGCTTGTGCACTTAAAGAAACTAATACTGCACAGGATGTGCGAGTGAATTTTAGAGGGGCAATACTGCACAGGATGTGCAAGTGAATTTCAGAGGGGCATTGCACCATACTAATCCACACCAATGAAAAACATAAACTTCTCTCATTAACTTCTCTTTTTTTTCCAAGCTGCTAACCATTATCCTAATCTTAGATACCACTAGATGACAACAAGAGTAAAAATACATACTATGGAATCCTTGGAGAAAAAGCCCAAAAATACCATCAAACATTTAACAACTGCAAACTTAAGCTAATTTATCCAAGGGAGCATTCTTTTCTTTTACCACAAAATGGTAATAGGGCACATAATTGGGTGCATATCTCCCATCCATAGAGCAGTCAAACCTTGAAAAGGTAGGATTCAATCCTTGGTACCAACCTCAAGGATTTCCCAGCAAAACTATCTACAGTTAGCCAACACACATGATATGAACCATAGTACACTTCACAAAAGTCTGAATTTCTCTAGTGCATACAATACTCTGAACTGTGTTTAATTTGAATTTGGGGACAAAGAAACAAAGTAGCAAACTTCCACCATATTTGCCTCCTAATCCAGAAGCCAACTACGGTGGATAATCCCCAGATGTAGAAAACCTGTACAAAAGAAAGCAACATACCAATATGGAAACACCGCGGTTAAATGAGGAAAAATACCTCAAATATGGGATTTGACTCCCATCGCTCTCAAAGTCGAAACGTAAACTTAAAATCCCATAACTGTACCAACCATAACAAAGGAAGCCGATAAACTAATACAACAATATTAACAAATCATATCTACGCCAGCCGTTACAGTCATGATCTGGAGAGATAAGAGACATACATAGCAACGTCCAACCCTAAATCAAGGTTACAATAAATCAAGCTTCTAAACTAAATCGTTCACTGCAATACGGAAGCATACACGCACATACAAGGAAGAGAGAGAGAGAGAGAGAGAGAGAGAGAGAGACCTTTCCGGAGCGTTTGAGGTGAGCGGAGTATGCCTTGACGAACTCATGGGGAGAGACATCCTTCACACTCCTCGCCGTCTCCATTTTTTCCAGCTGCTGCTGTTCTGAGTCGCAGATCTTCTTGAGGTGTCGCGAGGGCTTGATATGCGAGAGAGGCAATTAGGGCGACGGATAGGGTTTATAGCATAGTTTGTGTAGCCTCAGGGGGCATTTGGGGTTGCAGTCGATGTGGCCCAATCATGTTACAAGCCCAAACTAAATGTTTGAATTGTTTGTTGAGAAAATTATCGGTCGGTCCCGTTTTTGTAACTTATTTAAGTTTATGTCAACTTAAATAAGTTTCCGTCCCTCCTTAGGTCCTATTTGGTTTAATTACTATTTTAACCTTCTTTTATTAAGTAGATATTGCTGGGTTTATTTTACATGGAGAAATCTGAAAACGATTGATAACAAAACAATCGATTCCTTAATTGAAGAGAGAAATCCGAAAACAAAACAATAGATTTCTGGATTGAATCAGAGACAAACTCGTTGATTTCCAGAGATCTGAAAACAAAACGATCGATTTCTCAATTGAAGTCAGTACGATTGATTCCAGACAATTTGTCTTTAATCAAGAGTTACAGTCCCAATTTAAGGCTGTAACTTGTCTTTAATCAAGAGTATAGTCCAATTTGGGTCTGTAACTTGTGTTAAATGACAAGTTACAGTGGAGTTTTGGACTGTAACTTGTGTTGGATGACAAGTTACAGTCCAATTCGATACTGTAACTTGTGTTTAATGACAAGTTACTGTCCAATTTGGCCATGCAACTTGTATTTAAAGACAAGTTACAACCCAATTTAGAGTTGTAACTTGTGTTAAATGACAAGTTACAGTGCAAATTGAAACTGTAACTTATACTCAAACACAAGTTACAGTCCAAATTGGGAGCTGTAACTTGTGATTCAATACAAGTTACAGTGAAAAATGGGGTTGTAACTTGTGTTTAATCACAAGTTACAGTGCAAATTGGAG
>NMUG010002301.1:0-16203 GCA_002855965.1 Monotropa hypopitys | reverse complement strand
TGTGGTTTTTGGAAAGAAATGGTGATCCTTAGTTATTTTGACTTCTTTTCTTTATGCTATTCATTATAGTATTCACCAGCCGTCGTCGCTGATACACGCTTGTGTCTTTCTTTTTAGGTGCTTGGAGCTAGAGTCTCAGTCCAGTCCAGTTGATGTGTCGTGTTGGTGTTATAGCAGAGTTGAGTCTTTTTACTCTTTTCTTTTGAGAGGTTGTTTAGCTCTCAACTTTGAATCTGTTTTGCTTATCGAGTTGTAGTAGTGTTGTTTTGGCCTTGAGCCATGTTGTTGTAGCTGTTCAGAGTTATGTTGTTTCAGAGTTGTAGTAGCAGCAGTTGTGATGAGTTGTATCGGCCATGAGCCAGAGTTGTATTTTATTTCTTTGAGTCGTTGTATCATCTGGAGATTTATAATCAGATCAGTTGTTGAGTTTTTATTTAATTTTTCAGTTTGTCGTGTAGTGGTTTGAGTTAGTAGATGTTTGGCCACATGTCCATCCCTTAATAACAGTCTTTATAAGTTATCAGGGATGGGGCGTGACAATCAACGCTCACTGTACAGCAGAGCTCCGAAGATACAGAAAAAGCAAGACTAGCCAGGGCATCCGCATGGCTATTTTGTTTGGAGCTGATTTGAACAATTTCGGTTTTTCAGAACTGTTGGAGGAACTTCTTGGCTGCTACTACGTAAAAGGTCATTCTGTCATCCTTTGTAGCGTATTCTCCTGAGAGCTGATAGATGACAAGCTGGCTATCGCAGTGAATTAGTAGATCTTCAGCTCCACATCTTCTTGCACTCTTGAGCCTAGCAATCAACGCATCATACTCTGCTTCGTTGTTGGAGGCTTTGAAAACTAGACGGACTGACTGTTCTAAGGTCAGTCCCTCTAGTGAGAATAACACGATACTCATTCCTGATCCTTTGTTGCATGTTGATCCGTCCACAAAGAGTTTCCATTGCTCTATTGTGTGTGGCTGATCAACATCTAGCAACGCGGGATGAACGTGGGCAGTCTGTCTTTCTACTGGTTGCTGTGTGGGTGTCCGTGCAGAATCGTTTGAGAACTCTGCTACAAAATCTGCAAGGACCTGATTCTTTACTGCTGTGCGGGGCACATAATTGATGTCGTACTCTCCAAACTCAACAGACACTGCAACCCTTCCCGATAGATCTGCCTTTCTCAAAACAGACCCAATGGGATGGACGGTTGGTACTTCAATTGTATGAGCCAGGAAATAGTGTTAAAGCTTCCTTAAAGTCATCACCAGTGCTAAGATCAACTTTTCCAAATATAGATATTTGGTCTCAGCATCTAGCAATGTTTTACTGAAGTAGTAAACTGGTTATTGTTGCCCTTCTTCCTGCTTGATCAGTAGGGCGTTGATCGCATGCTCTGAAACTGCCACGTAGGCAATTAGGACGTCTCATGGTTCCGGTGTAGCAATTAGCGGCGGTGCGGCAAGATACTTCTTCATGTCCTGGAAGGCCTTCTCACAGTCTGCCCTCCAAGTGTAGTATGTTCTCTTTCTTAGTAGCTGGAAGAAATGTCTGCACTTGTCTGATGAGCGATTGATGAACTGGTTGAGCGTGGCAACCATCCCGGTTAGTCGTTGCACCTCTTTAGTCCTTCTCGGACTTTGGAGGCTTTGCTTCAGGGTTGGCCTTTATGCCCCTCCGGGTTACCAGGTGCCAAAGGAATTTGTCGAAACTTACCCCAAAAGCACATTTGAATGCATTCAGCTTGAACTCCCGGAGTATCTAGAAAGTGCGGCAAAGGTCAATGAGGTGGGAGTCCGTCTCCTTGAACTTGACCACCATGTCGTCGATGTAGACTTTCATACTTTTTCCCAGCAAGTCCTTAAACATCAGCATTGCTAGTCTATGATATGTTTCCTCGGCGTTGCGTAGGCCGAAAGGCATGACTTTGTAGCAATACAGTCCCAAAGGAGTAATGAAAGATGTCTTCTCTTGGTCGGGCTCATACATAGCGATCTGGTGATACCCTCTGCAGGCATCTAGAAAACCCATTCGCTTGTATCCCGCTGTGGAATCCACTCATTGGTCAATCTTCGGCATGGGAAAACTGTCCTTGGGGCAAGCGTTGTTGAGGCTTGTGAAGTCAACACAGACCCTCCAGGTGTCGTTCTTCTTTTTTACCACGGTCGTGTTGGAGAGCCACTCTGGATAGTAGACCTCCCTAAATGCGTTGGCCTGGATGAGCCGATCAACTTCTTCTATGACTGCCTCTGAACATTGTGCGGCTGAGCGTCTTCTTTTCTGCATTACTGGTTTGTGGCATGGATCGACGTTCAACAGGTGACATATTATACTTGGCGCTACCCCGGGCATTTCTTGCGGAGTCCAAGCAAATATATCAATGTGATCATTCAGGACCCGCACTAACTCGGGCGCATCTTCCTCGGGGAGTTCATCCCCAATAAGAAAATACATGTCCTTGTCAGTGTCGTGGGCGGGAAACTTTCTCAGATTCTCGACCACTCAAGCAGAAGAATCTACTCTGACATCTTCCAAAACAGGTTGGTTCGGCACTTCAATGGACTTTACCTGCTCGGCATTGGCATTGATCTTGATGGAAGCCGTGAAGCAGTTTATCGCTGACTTATGGCTTCCCCTGATGCTTTCGATGCCTTTGGGCCCTGGGAATTTAATGATCTGGTGGTAGGTGGATGGGATAGCCCCTATCCTGTGCATCTATGTACGCCCAATGATGGCGTTGTAGGCTGATGGCACGTCCACTACCAAGAACTATGTGTCCATGGTCACCCTTCCTGCCTCGTACTGGAAGAGTGATGACTCCGAGAGGCCAGACTGGTTCTGCACTGAAGTCGATGAGTGGTATCTGCGTCGACTTGAGGTCGGCTTGAGTGAGCCTCATCCTTTTGAATATTTGGAAATATAGGATCTCAGCGGAGCTGCCTTGGTCCACCAAGATCCTCTCTGTGCCGTATTGGTTGATGTTCAAGGTGATCACCAACACGTCGTTGTGCGGGAATGTCACCCCATCCAGGTCCTCTTCGGAGAATGAGATCTGGACAGGCTTCCCGCTCTGCTCCCTTCGACGCTTTTGCCCGAGCTGCAGTACGTGGTACTCGTGGCCTTCCTTCCGCCTCTAAGTGCAGGACTCACTCTTAGAGCTCGGCTCTATGGCCCCATGTATCATGCTGATGATTCCCACTGGAGTCATGTCCTCATCTGATGAGTGTCATGTCTTTCCACCCTTCTAGGTTTGTTGTCATGACCGGGTGTCTGGGCGATGTACTCCTTCAAATGACATGCCTCGGCGAGTTCCTCCAGGAATTGCTTAAACTGGTGGCAATGCTTCATCACGTGGTCGAACTCCCGATGGTAGCTGCATTTAATACGTGTGGCCTCCAATTCAAGCTGATTTTCCCCTACTTTGCGGGCCACCTCCAGAAAGGCTCGTTCTTCAGGGGGTAGACCAACCTGAAAATGGGGTCGTTGAACTTCGTCTTGATGGCTTTGAAGGCCTCTGGGCCTGCTCTTGGCATTCTGAGGGTGGTCTGCAATGCGGCCTCAGACCCCTCCCCCTTCTCGGAAAGAGTTTGCTGTGACACCTTTCTTTTCATGTTCCTCTTCTTCCCAACAGTATCCACCGTATGGGCCCGGTGGGATATGTGGGCATTGTGGCCTGCTTGGTGGAGGGTCTCCTCTAATTTCGTGTGCTGCTCCACCCTTACCATCAACTCCGGGAATGTTTCTACTGGATTCAGGGTCAGGGATTCCCGCAATTTCTTACCAAAGGAAAGTCCAAGCCTGAACATTGAAACGGTCTGCTTCTCAGTACAGTCCTCAACGTCATTGTAGGTGTCCACGTACCGTCCGGCGTACACCCTGAGAGTCTCATCGAATTATTTTCTCAACGACGTCAGAGAATCAAAGTGTTTTGGTGCAACACGGCTAGTCATAAACCTGTCAACGAACATCTCGACTAACTGTTCCCAGCTGCAGATCGATCATGACGCCAACTTGTGGTACCAGTTGAGCATTGTCCGACCCAAACTAGTTGCAAACATCCTGCAATAAAGGCTCTCGTCTGCTTCGTGCAGGATTAAAATCTGTTGGTAGTCCTTCAGATGGGTCATCGTGTCTGTCCTCCCATCGTACTTCTAAAAGTTGGAAAGACTGAATCCTCTGGGAATTTGGTAACTAATGATCTCCCTGGAGAGCAGGGTGAAAGTGATCTGTTGGATGGTCCGTTTTGTAGTCTCTTAGGCCATTCCCCGACCTTTGAGACGCTCATTAAGTCAGACCCTCGTATCTTCAACGGAATTGTCCGCCTCTGGGTGGGCTGATATTTTTGGACGGATATCCTGTGCGGGAACCCTGGGGTGGAATTGATCCGTGAGGTCCCGCACAAAATTAGCGGAATACTCTTGGCGTGCACCCTGGACACGGCTATGGGCCCCGCTGTTGTGTTCGCTGGGATGTGGGAGATCCCTGGCAACCATCTGCCATCCCCAGTGATTGGGTGGATCTCTTCTCTCCCTATCTTCTTGATGGATCCTCCCTTGGCCTTCAAGTGCCGCTTTTGATTCACGAAAATACGAAGGTGGATGTTTCGGTCTTGACTTCCCTGTAGGGCCATTGGCTATTGTTGCTTGTGGCCAACGAGCCATTCCTACTGTTAAGGCTGCTTGGATAGCCTCTCCACTTCTTTTTCCAGGCGCTTGATCGCCTGGTTCTGAGACTTGATGATCTTTGCTAAATCCTCGTCTCTGATCAACCTGGATCTGGGTGGAGACTAAGAATATCGCGAACGAGACTCGTTGTCTTCTTCCTGGGAATACTCTCATTCCCTGTCGTCATATTTCCTATCCTGAGAATAGTCGTCATTGGTCCTCTGTGGGCCCCTAGCACCTCTAACAGGGACTTTGGAATTCCCTGCTAGGCTAGGAGTGCCTCCACGATTTTCCTGGACGCGAGACAAGGTGTTTCTGGCCTTCTGCAGTGTCGGGGGTGGGTCGGAATGAGTGGCGACCGTTCACCTCCCATCTCCGACCTCCCTTCCGACGATGGGGGTTTCGCTGTCGTTGATTGTCATCTTCTTCTTTTATCTGGGTCTGGTTTGTTTTTCTTCCTCTGTGGGTGAATTTCCCACAGACGGCGCCAAATGCGCGGGGGTGAAATCTGAAATTGGTTACCTCCATAAGTGAACTTCTTTGACTAGACTCTTCTAAATCGATCTGAACTATTTTGGGCTGCACTGGACCTTCTTGCTAATTCAGTTGCACACCTCTCTGTATCTGCGCTCACAAAGAAGGGTTAGATGACCTCTCGTCGCTGTTGGTCGGAAGGCTCTCCGATGACTAAGTTAGTCTTTATCGAGAGAAAGCTCTAAGGAAAGCACAACGGAGGAGTCTGGGGGCAAATTAACATGTACCTTTACTTGTTGTTTGAACTTTTGCTTTTATAGAGACCTTCTGGATTACCAGTTTCTCGTTGGTAATCGAGAACTGGATGGGACTTCTCGTCCCCTTTTTCGGTAATCTAAAACCTTTCCTTATTTTCGGGGATCTTTTTCATTTTCCAATACGTCGCGCTTTCCATTAACTGTTCACGCCTCCTTAATTCACGGGATTATGTCCCTTTTAGTGTGAATAGCCAGGACACGTGTGACGATCGCTACGCACTGATCGATCGAAACATGTACATGTCGCGCGCTATGTAGGCTGTACTGGTAACTTTGTCCCGCACTGCCAGGATGTCTAGCCGCACAGAGCTGACTTGATCCGCAGTGCAGGTAAACTGATTTGCATGTAGTTGACTATATCCGAGATTCACATGCATGCGTTTGATTGTATGACTTCTCTTCCGCATTGTCAGGATGTCATGCCGCAAATGGCTGACATAATCCTCAGTGTGGGGACTGATGACATGTGGCTTTTTGTATCGAACAAACGGACGACGCATGCCATACTGCCAGCTAGTGTCCCGGGAGCCCAAATTTACACTTACACGTGGCTAATCCTGATTTACCCTACCACGGCACTCTTTTTCGTTAATAAACAAAGGTAATTAGTGGAATGAATCCCAGGAAATAGCCCCAGAGGGCTGACTGAAATTTAGGGGATTGCATGCTTCCTGAGGTTGCATGCTTCCTGAGATTGGATGCTTCCTGAGGTTGGATTATGGATGTTTAGGTCACAAACTTACTGATGTAGGAGTATGTAAATACATAAAATCGTGTTATGCAAATTATTACGTAAATAGCATCTGCAAGAGGAAAAGTTGAATGACCAACAGGAAAAAATGCCAGAATGACCCCTAAACCTGTTTAAAGTTTCGCCAAAAAAGAGCTGACGCAACTGTACATCACTTCCCACATTCATGTACTTAGCATCGGGACAATATTTTGATGCCCAGTTGCGAAATCTATTAGCAGCAATCTGCTGCTCTTCTCTAGCCACTTTCTCAACCTCAGCTAGATAAGATCGATCAACCAGCATCCCATCAGTTTCCATTCTGACAAGAAGCTCACCAAATGGCAGCCAGTATTTCTCATAGAAGTCGAGCATTGTTCCTTCTATGCGTCCATCAACTTTCCATTCCATCCCTGATAATTTTCTTTTCAAGCTCTCATACAGCTTTAGTGTGCTTATTGAATCTAAGGCAGAATAACATATCCATAATTTCTGTTCTTCTCTCTGAAGGTCTTCAACAGGGGGAATGGTGATAAGTTTCCCGTTAGAGCCATCTTTCTTAACCTTTCTCCTGCCAAAAATGGTTTTCATTGATACTTTACCAATCAAATCTTCACCATGGCACACCCTAGGGTCACCTGTAAGCGCTTCTAGAGAATACCCACCATCCATTTGTCTTGAAGAATCCCACAACCGAGCCATATGCATTGTGTCAGCATGGAAACCAGAAACTTTAATCCCATAGTTCTCTATAACATGGTTATCAAAGCTATAGTTGTGCCACACCTACAGAAAGGACAGAGCATCTCATCATATTCTTGTTCATTCACAAGGGAAGACCTACCATGTCCAGAAATTCCAATAATTAGTAAATCAATGCAAGAGATGTGAATTAATTTTCTTCACGAAGACATACAGGACCATTCTTTACCATGTAATGCCAACCTACAGAGTCGCAACTAATCACAACTATGGAAAAGTTACCTTTTTAATGGCTGCATCTTCAAAAAATGGAGCAAACTCAGCTACAATACTCTTGCCACCCCCGGCGAGAACATCAACCCAGATACAAGACATGCCATTACCAAAATTTGCTTCTGGTCCAGAATAAATGCTGAAACATATTATTTCTCCATGATCAACAGGGGTTTCCTTCTTCACGTCAATCTTGGCCACCTGCATGTAACCAGAACACAGACAAAATAAGCTCAAAAGCAGGCTTGGAAAATATGCAATCCATGTACACTTCTGAATCCAAGTATCAGTTGTTTGCGTAAAATACTGCATCCATTTTGCATGCACAAGTAAATAAATTGAGGAACCCATAAATCTAAAAATCAAGTATGAGACATGCCTCTGTATCACATGAATAAACAAGATGCCTGTATTCGTTTGTAAGCATCCTGACAGTTTCCCTTGCTGTGGAAACATCATCAATTACAAGAACTTTGTCATAAACACGACCAAGCTTCTCACGGAGGCGGAGGTCAAAACCGTTTGATTTCTCAATGGACCTTTCATTAACTGGTATGGGAGTTTTTTCCGCCCTTTCCTTTGGTAGTTCTTCCGACAATGACCCATTATACTTGATACCTTTAAATTGAACAGCATTACCCTGGAATGGTTTGGAAACATTGTTGTTTGAAGTTGGCGGACATGAAGTGGGATCCTTCTCAATCAAGCTTGTGTTCCCTTCATGCTTCACAAAACATCCATCAATAGATGAATGGGCTGGCCTATGCACATCATCCCAGCATCGTAAAGTTCCTTCTCTGCTCCTATTATCAATCCACGTAGTAGCCCCTACAAACCCTTTTGAATACAGAGAGTCACTTCCATTAGTTTCTACATGTCCAAACCCTGTGGCTCTGTTCCTTAATTCAGATTTTTGTTTCCTTAGTATAACTGTTTGTTGAATCCAGGCAGCAGCATTGAGTGCACTGGCGGTCTGGGAATCTTTTAGAACTTGTTCATTGTCTTCATCCATCAGTTGTGGGCAAACAATGGAGGGTTGTCCGGTAGAAATAATCTGACTTGGAAGATTAGGAACCATCCGAGCAAATGAAGCGTAAGAATTCCATGTCCCTGTAAGTATTTCAAGCTTCCAAGTGCTGTCCGTGCAATAACGACTGCATTCCTCATTAAATGACATGATGTTACGACTTGAACCTCGTTTAACCTTAAGGGGACTACTAAAACAAGTCCTACTTAAAAATTTTCCGCTGGTAATGTGGAGTCTGCAACCGCATTCCCTAAATTTAAATAGAAGTGCAAATGTCAAATGCAACAAAAAGATGAGTCATTTGTATGTAAGGGGATTGGGATGGCAGGATCTCTGGTAAGCTCTATTCAACATAAAGAAAAATCATTTCAAGTAACCTGACCAATGAAAATCTAGAATAGCATCCATTGTCCATGAAAACAGTTGCTTTGAACATCATGCTTAGTTGGGTGATTAGATCTTGTTGGAAATAAGAATAATTCTAGCCTTGTTGGAAATAAGAATAATTCTAGCCTTGATTAGGATATCTATTTTAGGTCATGTTGACCAATCTTTAATTTCCTTTTATTTACTTTCCTTATTTAATTAGTAGCACTTTGTATATATATGTGATAGGTGATATAATGAAAAACATACTTTCAGGAATTTCTTTTTGGTATCAGAGCCATGATATTAAAAAAACCTAGCCACCGTAACCCTAGCCGCCGCCATACATCAAAACCCAAAATCTAGTCATACACATACACAACCCTAGCCACCCAAACCCTAATTGCTGCCACCATCATCACCGAAACCCTAATCGTCACCGCCATCACCACCCAAACCCTAATCGCCGCCGTCATCATCCTCTTTGCCAGTCGCCACCCTCTCAGCCACTCTCGCTGCCTTCACTGCAGATAATTCTCGTCACTGTTTGTCTCTCCGCGACTGTTCTCTCTTATGAACAAACTCTCAACTGTTTGATGGAACTCTTCCGATGATCTGCGATTCATGCCTCTCTCAGCTATTCCTGTGTTTGTCTCTGATCTGCCTCAAAGTAAAGATATCTGAACAGTCCTTAATGTTTGCAGTAACATTTAAACACGTTTCATGTGTTCCCTCTGTGTCATTTGAATATGTACTATTCCTCTCTCAGCGATTCAGTCAGCTATTCCTCTCTCATGCCTCTGATGATCGCCAACCTCCGACAATCCTCCGGCAACCACTGTTGACTCTCGTCGACCACGGTATACTCAAAACCCTACCACATATCCTCGCCATCTCTGCCACCCCCAGCCCCATCGCCATCACGCTGCAACTCCTACGATCAGTCGGCCTTCTCTCGTCGCCGTCAACCGTCGCCGTCACAACCCAAACCAGATCTGTCAGCCACAGCTGCTCCGCGAGCCTCCAGGCCAAGTCCCGAAGCCCTGCTTCCTCTCGGTTGCCTGGACTGAACCGAGTGTCAGGTTGCCTCTATTGTTTCACGCGAGTTTCCAGTGGTAGTTGTTGTTTGTTTGCCGTTGTTTTTCCGGCCTATTACGACTAGTGTGGTACGAGTTTTCTGGACTATTTGTTTTTCTTAACTGTGACTGTTGTCTTTCCGTCATATCATGTGCTCTTTTGGACTCATGGGTGATACTGGAAAGGAAGTTTCCTTGTCTTCTGGCCCCACGACTGTTCTTGCTACAGATACTCCTACCGCTCTTCACGGTAAATCAGGTCATCCCACTTGGATTCTGGAGCTAATAATCACATTATTGGTCAGCTGTCTACTTTTACTTACTCAGTTGCCTCCATTGATCAGTCAGTTTGCATTGCTAATGGGCCCTCCATTCCCATCCATAGTCAGGGTGATGCCCGATTATCTTCGGACATCATTCTTCCCTCTGTATATTATGTCCCTAATTTTGCCTATAATCTTCTTTATGTAAACCGTCTTGCAAAAAACCTGAATTGTGTCATTTTCTTACCCAATCGTTATTTTTTGCAAGACCCGACTTCGAAGAAGATTCCTGGCAGGGGATATGAACGTGATGGCGTCTACTACCAATGTTCTAAAAGGCGCTAGGCGGGTAGTCGAGGGGGGCCTAGCGCCTAGGAGCCTAGACAGAGATCTAGGCGGGGGCTAGGCGGTTATTTGTCTATTAAGAGAATTAATATTTAATTAATACAACAATGAATAATGCATGAAACTTTTCTATAACATCAAATATATACTATTTATGACTTAAGGCTCTATTTGGTTATTAAATATATGACATTTGTTCTTAGTCGCGTCGGACCACTAGCGCCTAGGCGGCCCCAGGCGGGGCCTTTTAGAATAGTGTCTACTACTTTGGCGATTCTCCTTCTCCCAGAGTGTCCTCATCTAATCTGCAAGCTTCCGTTTTACCAGTTTTTGATTCCTCCAACTTTATATTTATTGCATGCACTTTTAGGACATACAAACTTTCAGTGTTTATATTGGTTATTTTCGTCTTTGAAAAAAACTTGCAAAGATTTTAAATGTGTGATTTGTGAATTATCAAAACATATTCGCACTACTTATATTCCTCGTATGCACCGTGCACCTAGTGTTTTTGACCTCATTCACTCGGATGTGTGGGGCCCATCTCCTGTCACGGCCTTATCCCAACACCGTTACTATGTCACATTCATTGATGATTATACACGTTGTACTTGGGTTTATTTGATAAAGAAAAAGTCCGAAATATTTACTCATTTTACTCATTTTCTGCAAATGATTAAAACCCAATATCACGTTGTTGTGTGTAATATTAGGTCTGATAATGGTCGAGAGTATATAACGAATGAGTTTCGGTCTGAACTTAACAAAATGAGTATTCTCCAACAACTTACTTGTCCTTACACCCCTGAGCAGAATGGTGTGGCGGAACCTAAAAACCGTCATATTATGTCTGTGGTTCAATGTCTCCTATGCGGTATGAGCGTGCCCAAATATTTTTGGAATTTCGTTGTCCTCGCTGCAACCTATCTTATAAATCGCACTCCTAGT
This sequence comes from Monotropa hypopitys, assembly GCA_002855965.1. Lineage (NCBI taxonomy): Eukaryota > Viridiplantae > Streptophyta > Magnoliopsida > Ericales > Ericaceae > Monotropa > Monotropa hypopitys. Next base: position 5,024 of record NMUG010002301.1, on the reverse strand, counting down.
CAGGTACTACAAGGCATGACCACTTTTCATGTCCTTCAGTCTGATAGTACCATATTTCCTATCTTACCTCATTGCTTCGGGAGCACTTGTTTTGTTCAAACCCGCAGTCCCACTTGTACCAAACTTGATGATAAAGTCGTTCGGTGCATATTCTTAGGGTATTCTTCCATGTCCAAAGGGTATAGATGTTATGATCATGTCACTCGTCATTTCTACCACTCTTTGGATATTACTTTTATGGAAACTGTTCCCTTCTTTTCAGTACTACCCCCTTGCCGAGACTCACTATGGAGACTTTTGTGGAAGATAGCTCTGTACTTCCGCGTCTAGTTCCTATACTTGAACCTCTTTTGTCGTCTCCATTTCCTTCATCGAGTGGGTCCCTGTCATAGTTATCATAATTGTACAATTCGTGATTCGAATCGCACGATTCGGTTCGATTCAGTGGTCGAGCGATACGAACAGGAGGTATGAATCGCAACTTTGATTGAATCGGGAAGTGAATCGGAGGAATCGCATCTGAATCGCGCAAATCGTATGAATCATTCGATTCACTGTGATTTGGGTTTGTATGGGTTTAGGTGGGGTATTCAATGCAATCGGTGTTTTTTTGCTTTACGAATCGACTTGGGTCACGCCAACGGAAAAAAGGGTTTCGTTTTTCTACATTTCTTCTTTCGTCTGATACAGGCGCACAGTGCACCTTAAATTCAATCTATCTTTCCACTCCGATCGATCTCTCTACCCTCTCATATTATCATTCAACGTCTGGTCTGAGCTCGGGAATCATTATTGTCACTCTACCAGTGCACCATCACCAAAGAGTGGTATATATTCCTTCTAAGTTTTTTATTTTTTGTCATCGTATATGAAATAATGGGAAAAACTCTTCTCGAGTTTGATTCCAACGGCGATGTTAAAAAAAATCACATCATAGGCAATTCACAAATCATATATGTGTGTCTTGATACATAGTTTTTTGTTCATTGTTACTGTTTATTGTATTAGATAATCCCAATTTCTGTTTTTCCGTAATTAGTTTCTGTTCAATTTTTTTTAATGATATTTTTTCTTATCAGTTTTTGCAAACAACATTTATTTAGATCCATCTCAGTTTTCTGTTCAAATTTTGTGTTATTGTTGAAGAAGAGGAGGAAGAAGAGCTAGATGAAGCGGCTATGGCAGAAGATGATGATCATGATGGGGAGACGTTTGACCTTGAAGACGATTGAGAAAGAAACAATTCAGGACTTTTTATGGTTCTTTAATTAGTTTAATTGTGTTTGAATTATCCTTTTTGTAAGCGGCGTGCAAATACGTTAGTTTAGAGCTTGAACTATCAATATTAAGCTAAGTATGTTATTGTTCGACTTATGAATCATGATTATAGGTCATGTAGTCAACAATTTATCTTTTTAGACATAAGTTTGTTTAACATGTGCATTTTTAATATATTTTAGAAATTGTGAATGAATCGTAGCGATTCGCGATTCGCGGACCATTTCGATTCACGATTTGACAACTATGGTACTTGCCTCCTGTCATCACCACTGATCCCTTGCAGGTCTACTCTCGTCGTCCGCGCTCTCGGGATCCTATGCCACAAACATCTTCGGAATCAGGTACCGTCTCTCCTCCTTTAGTTTCTGATATTGCTCCTCCCTATTATCCTATCCATAATCGTCGCTCCCCTCTCGCTTTCTTTTTTCGAGCAGTACTAACCACCCAATTGCCAAGTATATTTTTTATCATGGCCTTTCAGATTCTTATCAGGCTTTTTTTGGTCAAATTGACTCCATCTCTATTCCACGATCTGTTCATGAGGCTCTCAAAAATCCAAAGTGGGTGAATGCTATGGAATCGGAAATGGATGCTCTTCGGCAAAATCAGACTTGGGAGCTTGTTGATCTGCATACTGGTAAACGCAGAGTTGGTTGTAAGTGGATTTTTAGTGTGAAGTATCTGGCGGATGTATACTCTAGATCTTCTTCAAGTTACAGGTATGCTTGGATGTAGGCATGCATATACCCATATGGACCCGAACCTTAAGTTGTCAGCAGAGTCGGGGGAATTTTTATCAGATCATTCTGTTTATCAGCATCTTGTGGGCCATCTCATTTACTTGATGAACACGCGACTGGATCTTACGTTTGCTGTTATTGTTGTGAGTCAGTTTATGCACTCTCCACGTTCCTCTCATCTGGAAGCAGTTTATCACATTCGTCGATATCTCAAGACTTGTCATGGTCTTTGGCATTTTTTATACAATAGGAGCACAGTCAGGTCTCTCCTGTTTTACAGATGGAGATTATGCAAGGTCAAAGAGTGATAGGTGTTCTAGTTCTGGTATATGCACTTTCTATGGTAGTCACCTCATATCATGGAAAAGTAAGAAACAAATTGTTGTTTCACGATCTTCCGTCGAGGCCGAGTACTGCACCATGGCTCAAGGTACTTGTGAGCTTCTCTGGTTCCGTTCTTTTCTGATTGAGCTAGGATTTCCAGTGATGGACTCGTCCGATCTGTTTTGTGATAATAAATCAGCTATTATGTTATCTTCTGACTCCGTTCTACATAAGAGGATGAAACACATAGAATTTGATATTCATTTCATTCGAGAAAAAGTTCGTTTGGATGTTATTACCCCAAACTTTGTTCCCTCGACTGATCAGGTGGCCGACATGTTTACCAAATCCGTTGGTCCTTTATTACTACAGTCATCTCTTGTCAAGCTGGGGCTCGTTGATATCTTCGCATCAGCTTGAAAGGGAGTGTTGGAAATAAGAATAATTCTAGCCTTGATTAGGATCTCTATTTTAGGACATGTTGAGCAATCATTAATTTTCTTTTATTTACTTTCCTTATTTAATTAGGAGCACTTTGTATATATATGTGATAGGTGGTATAATGAAACATACTTTCAAGAATTTCTTTTGATCTCAATAACCTCAAATCGCGCAGTTGTTTGGATTCTCATCCCCAAAAGGGGAACCTATACACTATAGAAAATAGAAAATCAAAGAAAACTTTTCTATTGAATTTCCGAAAGAGTAAACCTCTTCTACCGGAAGAAGGTCCTGCATGCCCAATTGTATTGATTCCTCATTACATTGTTATCACCTTGCCTTCTCTTGCAAACTGACTCCCCCAGACTTCCTTTTATATCATCACACTTATTTACTAACCGACTTACCTACTAATCATTCCCCGACTAACTATATGAGATGTACTTATAACAACTCTAGTTGTTAACAGCTTGCGACTGTTACAACTGTAACTCGACTTAACAAACTAACAAACTAACTATTGAATCTATGTAACTCCTCTCACACCCCCTTGCAAACTCGTGAGTGGAGATCGAACCATGAGTTTGGCAGTAAGCATCATAAAGCAAGCTGCACGAAGAGGTTTAGTTAGCATGTCTGGTATTTGATCATTACTTGAAACAAACTGAATCAAAAGTTGCTTTGCTAGAACTTTGTCCCGAAGAAAATGATAATCGATTTCAATATGCTTTGTTCGGGCATGAAATACTTTATTGTGTGCTAAAGCAATAGCTGACATATTATCACACCATAGCTCAACTGGTTGAGGAATGGTGATATGAAGTTCCGGTAATAATTGCAATAGCCAATTAATATCATAGGTTGTTAGTGCCAATGCTCGATACTCAGCCTCTGTAGAAGATCTAGCCACAGTGCATTGTTTTTTAGATGACCAAGACACAAGATTAGGACCAACAAAAACACAAAATCCAGTAGTAGACTTTCGGTCTGTAGTATTACCAGCCCAATCTGAATCAAAGAATGCAGTAAGAACTAATTTCCCAGGTTGAAACCATAAACCTTGACTCGAAGTGCCATTTAACATATCTGAGAATTTGCTAAACTGCTGTGAAATGTAACATTGTAGAATTGTGCATATGCTGACACGCAGTATTAACTATATGGGATAATTCAGGTCTGGTAATAGTAAGATATTGCAATGATCCAACTAGACTTCTAAAAAATTTACCATCAGGAAGAGGTGAAACAGTTTGTGCATCAGAAGTAGATTTAATTGTAGCCGGAGTAGTACTAGGCTTGCAGTCTACCATACCAGCTTTGAGTAAAAGATCTTGAGCATATTGGGTTTGTGTTAAGAAAATACATTGAGAACATTGATGTACTTCAATTCCCATGAAAAAATGAAGATCTCCTAGATCTTTCATAGCAAACACAGATTTCATGGTATTAATGATGGAGGTAATAAAGGAAGAATCATTGCCAGTGATTATAGGATCATCAACATATACCAATATGAGCACCATATGAGACTGAGTATGATGAATGAACAGAGAATTGTCTGCCTTACTTTGACTGAATTCATGATCAAGTAAAAATTTGGATAGCATTGAATATCATGCCCTTGGAGTCTGCCTCATATAGAGACTTCTTAAGAAGATAAACATAAGCAGGAGTAGTAGAACTGTGATAACGAGGAGGTTGTTTCATGCATAGTTATTTGGGGCGCGAGGCGCACCGAGGCGCAAATGGCCTCTTGGGGTCTAGGCGCGAGGCGCGAGGCGAGGCGCGCGCCTTATCGAAGCGAGGCGCAATAAGGCAAGAAAAAATAATAAAAAATAGCATTCACTAATATTTAAAAATATAAGTACCAAGACAATGAATAAAATGTCAAATTCAATAGAAGCACAAATATTCAATGTTTAAAATAGAAATAAAACAACCAATTCCTACTTGCACTTTCGACCATCATAAACTAATCATCATTAAAATCAATACTAATCACCTTTTAAGGGGCGTGTGCATTGACCTATTTTCCCTAATAAGATTTATAGTGAAGGGATTAATTATTCTACATATCCCAGGGTATTATGCATTCCATTTTGATGTAGGACATCATACCCAACACATTTAAATCCTAGTCTTCGAAGTTCAACTAAACTTAGAGTACGTTACTTCTAGCGGGTTTTAAAGACATGCTTCATCTTCTGCGTTGGAGTGTAGACAACCTTCAACATTGTT
>NMUG010002300.1:0-16205 GCA_002855965.1 Monotropa hypopitys | reverse complement strand
ATTAATCACAAGACTAATTTTAATAATTGAGCACAAATATCATGAATTTAATTTAATCAACTTGATTTATCCTTGAAATAATTAGTGAGATGAATTATTCAATTAGAATAATTAACAATTAAAATCATCACTTAAACATAAACCTTAATTACATTTAATTGATTATTAATTCATAATAAATACATCATCAAAATCTAGGGACAACACAACGGTTAGTCCAAAACAACTCTAACACTTCAACGTAGACTAAGTTTATAAAAGATAACTACACATCCATTAATCACGCCCCGGATTTTCAAACCATTTTTTTAGATTAAGTTTATAAAAGATAACTACACATCCACATCTACCCCAACCACACATTATGAGAATCCGAGCATGAGTAAGAAATAAATGAAAGTGCATACAAACCATAGAATAAGGGAGAGAGAAAGAAATACGAGTTATAGTTTTACAAACCATCTAATCTATTACAAGCTCGAATGAGCCTAAAGAAATAAATAAAAGATAGAGATGGGGCTTCTTGAAAATCCTTTCCAAATGCTAAGCCTTATGACCTCCAAGAGAAGGGTCAGAACCTGTGGAAAACAATAAGGGCGTATCACGCCAAAGTAGGAAATATCTATCACCTAGCATATCCAAGACAGGCGTGGACGAGTGTGTGAATGTCGAGAATGCAACACATGCGTATATATGAGACACAACAAAGACAATGATCCGACTACTAACATATGACCATGATACAAATCTATTTCTACTATGAGTATAATAACTTTCCATGAGACCACGTACTAACTCCATTAACCATGAACTACCATGCCAAATGCCCGAATAAAGATAATAGTAGATTTCCATTTCCTTTCCATTTCATGATAGGTTCATATTTTCATTTGATTCATGGTCTAGTACAATGGACTCACGATGGGATCGTCTCGCCAAGACCTTCCATGTTATCTAAAGTTTCCAAGTTATCATGTTTCCGCGGTGTAACTTTGATAGGGAGGGATGGGTATAGTAGCCGGCCGACTCACTAACCTTTCCCTTCCGTCATTTCCAAAGGCCGTTGGGAGGGTTAACGTCACCCCCATTGTGCACAACGTCGTGGATGGAGCGACCATCCCGGGATTCATCTAACCAAGATCATTCCCGCATACAAATAAATCCATTCCCTTATCCCTGTTACCACACCGATCCAAGGTCATCAAGTCACGTCAATTTCGTTATTTTTAATGCAAGAGGGTTCATTCTCAATTTCCATTCCCTGATCAAGGCAATGATTTGACACATGGAATACCATCCAAATTTTATAGGATTCATAATTGACTATGTAACAAGTGACCATTTATGCATTGAAATCGATTACACATGACCAACATGATTGATACCTCTAATCCACACTAACCATATCCAATTTTATGAGATTCAACCCAATTTAGTCAAAAGACATCGATTTAACCAAAAGTCCTAAATTGTAAAAGTTAGGGTTTTACACCAAATTACGATTTTTCAATAAAAAGTTCCAATTTCAAAATTGAGTGTAGACACATGTATATATACCCCTAGAGAGTATAAACCCATTACCGATTTCATGATTCAAGCCCTTCACCCATGCCAATTTCATAAACCCATGAGACCTACGAAATTTATTAAATCACTTGTATCTAGGAGGGAGAAGAGAGAATGCACAATCTAAGATAATACTAGGGATGGACATATCCTACCTCTTTGAAGCTTTCTAAAAACCCTAGGAGTTCGAATTCGGTGGATTGCTTCGAAATGTGGCTTGTTGGGAAGCCCTTGATGTGGGTAACAACCTTCCTTCTTGAGATTTCTTCAATGGAGGCTTGGAAGCCCTTTGAAAGCTAGAGAGAAGTGAGAGGGTTTAGAATGGAGGGAGGTAGAGAGAGAAATGGATGGGAGAAGGGTTAGGAACAAATGAGTCCCGTAGGGTTTCATTTAGAAGCATAGGAATATATATATATTTGGACCCACTTTGGACAAAAATACCCTTAAAAATTCTTCCTAAATAAGCTATCCAGACACCTTATTTCGATATATGCTCAAGCATATATCGAAATATGTGTACCTCTACCAACCTCTAAATGTGCATCATTTCGATATGCCCTGCCCTACATATCGATATGTAGGGCCTCTCGGACCACTCTCAACCGTGCATATATTTCGATATGCACTCAATGTATATCGAAATAGAAACCACAATGTTCAAATTTAATAAAGGAACATATCGAAATACAAAAATGTATTTCGATATACAACGGACATTCATTTCGATATGAAGAATTCATATCGAAATGCGCAAGAAGAAAATCTGATCAGTAAGCATTTGATATCGAAATGCAATCGGGATGAGGGACCAATACATATCGAAATACATATCATTTCGATATGGATAAACCACCAGGCCTCATTTCGATATACATTCCCATTGTATATCGAAATGAGCAAAAAGGGAAAATGAGTAGAATACTTATCATATCGAAATGCACTTACTATATATCGAAATATGAGAGAATCACAAGAATGATTTTGGAATGTTTTGGCCATAACTCTCTCGTCTGAATTCCGATTTACATGATTCAAGTCGCGTTGGATTCGTAATCGAATTCACTACCACATACAAGGGTCAACCACCTCAAAATCATGACAAGATTTTGAGATTAACATAAATCAAAATTTATAAATCAATTTAAGGCGCGAATTAAATTCCGGAAATATTTATAAAAATACGAGTCGTTACACCTCAATCACCTTAAAATAATTTTTTCCTCGAAATTTCCTAAGGTAAAAGTACGAAACATCGATACAAGCCCACTCAAAACAAATACGAACTAAAATAACTCCGGATATTTGCTATGCATTTCATCCTCTCGTTCCCACGTCGCTTATTGGATGCCATGATTGCTCCATAAAATCTTCAATAACAGGATCGTTTTTCCTCGAAGCACTTGTTCTCTCGAATCCAGGACACGAATCGATTTCTCTTCATATGACACATCAGCTTCAAGCTCCACATTAGACTAATCAATCACGTTAGATGGATCTGTCTCGTATCTCCGCAACATGGAAACATGAAAAACATCGTAAACATTCGAAATATTTGACGGCAAAGCTAAACGATACGCTACCTCTCCAATCTTCTCTATGATGTTGAAAGGACCAATAAAACGCGATGTGAGCTTCCCTTTCTTCCCAAAATGCAAAATGCCACGACGAGGAGACACTTTGAGAAAAACATGATCTCCAACCTCGAACGATAAAGGGACTCGACGTCTATCGGCATAACTTTTGTAACGAATTTGAGCGGTAAGCAACCTTTGACGAATCGACTTGATTTGCTCGGTAATTTGTTGTGTCATCTCCGGCCCAATAATGGCTGACTCTCCCACGTCAATCCAACAAATGGGCGATCTACACGGCCTACCATACAAGGCTTCAAACGGTGTCATACCAATACTGGAATGATAACTATTAATGTAGGTGAATTCTATCAATGGCAAGTGATCGACCCAATTCCCACGGAAATCTAATACGCATGCTCGTAACATATCTTCAATAACCTGAATCGTGCGCTCTGACTAACCATCAGTCTGTGGATGAAAAGCGGTGCTAAATAAAAGTTTTGAACCAAGAGAAGCTTGCAAACAACGCCAAAATCATGAAGTAAATCGCGGATCTCTATCGGACACAATAGAAGATGGAACTCCATAAAGTCGAATAATCTCCCGAATATACAATCGGCTCAAAGAATCAACAGATTGGGCAACCCGAATCGGCAAGAAATGAGCGGTCTTCGTCAAACGATCAACAATGATCCAAATAGCATCATGACCACCCGGAGACTTTGGCAAACCCGAAGCGAAATGCATCGTAACGTGCTCCCACTTCCACTCGGCAATCGGCAACGGTTGTAGCAAATCGACAGGACGTTGATGTTCGGCCTTGATTTGTTGGCAAGTGAGACATTTAGAAACGAATATAGCGACATCCTTCTTCATACCCAGCCACCAGAACTGGCGCTTAAGATCGTGATACATCTTTGTTCCACCCGGATGAACGGCTAATGGTGAATGGTGAAACTCGTGAAGAATACCTCCTCGGCAAGATGACGGAACTAATAGTCGGTCACATAATTGCAAACTCGAATCTGCATGAATCATCAACCCTTGACGCACATCTCTACTTAGAAACTTTGCTCGAAACTCTAATGCTTCTGAATCATCGGCTTGCGCTTCAATAACCCATCTAGACAACTCCGAATGAATCGACAAATTGCACAAGGTAGCTTGCTCTCCAATCTCTTCAGAATGCAACACAACCGAACCCAGATCTTCCATGGACTTCCAATCACGCACGGCTAAGCTAGCAAGATGAGAAGACTTTTGACTCAACGCATTCGCAACCACGTTGGCTTTACCCAAATGATAGTGCAACTCGAAATCATAGTCCTCCAAATGTTCCATCCATCATCGCTGTCGTAGGTTCAACTCTTTTTGCGTAAATAGGTATTTTAAACTCTTATGATCAGAAAACACATCAAACTTCTCGCCGTAAAGATAGTTACGCCACATCTTCAATGCAAACACAATCGCCGCGAGCTCAAGATCATGAGTAGGATAGTTCCGCTCGTGATCCTTCAGTTGCTTCGAACCATATGCTACAACCTTTCCTTTTTGCATAAGAACGCAACCCAAACCGTCATGCGACACATCGCAATAAACCGCATACCCCACTCCCCTTTCCGGCACGATAAGAATATGGGCGGAGGTCAATCGACTCTTCAATTCTTCAAACACAGCTTCACAAGAATCATCCCAAATGAATAGGACACCCTTTCGGGTCAAACGCATCATAGGAGCTGCTAGACAAGAGAAATCTAGAATGAAACGTCTGTAGTAACCCACAAGTCCAAGGAAACTACGAATGTCAAACACGTTCTTCGGACGCGGCCATGAGGAAACGACATCAACCTTGCTAGGATCTACGGACACACCCCCGTTGGAAACAACATGACCAAGAAACTTCACCTCTGGTATCCAAAACTCACATTTGCTGAGTTTTGCATACAAACGATGCTCCCACAATAACTCCAACACAACGCAAAGATGAATCTGATGTTCTTCCTCTGATGCTGAATAGATAAGAAGGTCATCCACTAAAACCACGACAAAATGATCAAGATGAATATAGAAGATACGGTTCATGAGATCCATGAACGTCACTGGAGCATTAGTCAAGCCGAACGGCATTACAACAAACTCATAATGACCGTAACGCGTACAAAAAGCTGTCTTTGGAATATCCTCTATGCGGACCAACAACTGATGATAACCCGACCGCAAATCAATTTTGGAGAAACAAGTAGAACCACAAAGTTGATCAAACAAGTCATCTATCCTTGGCATAGGGTACTTGTTCTTTACGGTGACATGGTTTAACTTACGATAATCGATGCGCAAACGTAAGGAACCATCCTTCTTCTCGGAAAATAATGCCGGAGCACCCCACAGTGATGAACTAGGGCGAATGAAACCTAACTCATACAATTCTTGCAACTGGGATTTCAACTCTCACAACTCGGCTGGTGTGAAACGGTAAGGAGGAATCGATATAGGCGACGTACCCGATAACAAATCAATAGAAAACTCAACTTCCCTCTTGGGAGGCAAACCCGGTAACTCTTCTGGAAAAACATCCGGAAACTCGCATACGACAAGGGGAAACTCCCCACAGTGAGAAACATCGTCATCCAAGCTAAGGCTCGCAAGCAAGCAGCTAATAGAATCACGCTCCCTATGATCATAGAAACAAGCTTCTACGATCTCCTTCCTCTCGCCGTAAACATAGAAATAGTCCTCATCAGGAGAGCGTACTCGAACTCGACGCCGATAACAATCAATGGTGGCATAGAAGGTAGACAACCAATCCATCCTGAGAATGAGATCAAATCCCGACATCCCTAACACAATGAAATCAAAGATGAAACGACTGTCTTCCATCGTTAACTCGCAATCCGGACAAACCCGATTTAACTGGACACGACCTCCTACTGGAGTATCCACGAACAAAGGTGGATCCAAGATGTCCACGCCCAACTCTAATGCATAGACGAATGATGCAGCGATAAAGGAATGCGATGCACCCGAATCAAATAAAACACTAGCCCATGAATTATAGATAAGAAACATACCACGAACAACTGAAGTCTCGGGCTGCTACTAGAAAGTAGACGGAGTAGACACGGTAGGAATGGCATAAGCTATGCCATGAGTAGTAGGACCCTGAAAGTGACCGCCTCTCTGCTGAAACTACTGCGCAGGCCTGATAGGAGCTACACCTCCACTGGCACGAGAAGCCTGACCCGACACTGGTGGTCCGCTGATGCCTACTCTGTGCCTATTGTACCAAACCTGCCTTATTGCGACTACCGGCTTTCCTCAGACATTCTCTAGCTACATGGCCTACCCGGCCTCAATCATAACAAGCAGGGAGCTTGCACTCCGAATGAATATGCCCAGGCTAATCACAGCGATGACACTCCATAGGACTCCGAACGGATCCTGCATTACCCTGCGACCTCTGACCTTTGGAAAAGCGAGGCTGCTCTCTCTGGTACTTCCTCCCGAAACTCCCCGATGACGAACTAGAAGTAGACATCTACCGACGTGGCTCCCAAATCTTCACTCCCTAGAATGACTCTTTCTTTGGCTCGATTGCTCTAGCACGCTCCACTATATCAGCAAAAACACAGATCATTTGGCTCATCACTAGCCGTTGGATCGAAGAATGAAGACCCTTTTTGAACCACATACACTTCCTCTCCTCGGAACTCACCAAGTCTGTGGCAAACCTCGACAATGCTTGAAATTTCGCAGCATACTGGGACACAGTCATCGTCCCCTGCTCCAACTTCACAAACTGCTCTCGCAACTGCTCTATGAAACTCTTTGGGAAATACTGCCCCTCGAAGCTCGACTGAAACTCGGCCCACGTCGTACCTTGAACAGAATCAAGAATAGCTTGTGGATCGGCATCCCCACTGGTTAGAAACTTCCTCGGCGCATCTCTAGGATAGAACTCCACCACTGACTCGCCTCGCCTGTCAACTGATAAGTGGCAAAAGAAATCCGCAGCTTATCCTCTATGATCTCCAAGGTATCCAGCACCTTCCAAATCTCCGATATCCAGTGATCTGCCTCAAGAGGATATCCCTCGCCATTGAACTTAGGAGGATCCATATGGCGAAATTCTAGTAGAGTCTCAATAGTACGGTTACCCGTATTCTCCCGCTGAGCGACAAAACCTCAACTAGCTTCGACCATGGCGGCCGCAAGCTCTCTAGCGATTTGACTCGGGGCCACTAACCCCTCTGGAACAGGAATAGTAGGAGGTGCGTCGTTCTCCAATCCACGCATCCGATCGTTAACTTCCTCACTATGAGCATCTGGGGTTTCCCTCACCCTGACGACCACGACCCCTTCCTCGAGCACGGCGATTTGCCATTTCTACAAGAGAGAATTTCGAATTAATAAGATAGAGTACACCAGACAGGACTCAAGGAATCCGTTCAACCAACTAAACATGGACCCAACACTATTCTCGAAGAATTTAAACAACAATGGCACTAATCGACAAGGCCACACCCAAGAGAAGAGACAATGCACGATGCATACTCAATGACTCGCACAAACCTATGGATCATGCCAATGTATGCTCTACACATTCACAACACATGCTAGATGATGCAACCAAACACACAATGCAACCCATTGAGACTAAGAGTCTCTCCAAAGGCCTAAATTTTCGAAACCGGAAGCTCTGATACCAAGTTGTCACGCCCCGGATTTTCAAACCATTTTTTTGAGATTAAGTTTATAAAAGATAACTATACATCCACATCTACCCCAACCACACATTATGAGAATCCGAGCATGAGTAAGAAATAAATGAAAGTGCATACAAACCATAGAATGAGGGAGAGAGAAAGAAATACGAGTTATAGTTTTACAAACCATCCAATCTATTACAAGCTCGAAGGAGCCTAAAGAAATAAATAAAAGATAGAGATGGGGCTTCTTCAAAATCCTTTCCAAATGCTAAGCCTCGTGACCTCCAAGAGAAGGGTCAGAACTTGTGGAGAAAAATAAGGACGTACCATGCCAAAATAGGAAATATCTATCACCCAGCATATCCAAGACAGGCATGGACGAGTGTGTGAATGCCGAGAATGCAACGCATGCGTATGTATGAGACACAACAGAGGCAATGATCCGACTACTAACATATGACCATGATTATACAAATCAATTTCTACTATGAGTATAATAACTTTCCATGAGACCACGTACTAACTCCATTATCCATGAACTACCATGCCAAATGCCCGAATAAAGATAATAGTAGATTTCCATTTCCTTTCCATTTCATGATAGGTTCATATTTTCATTTGATTCATGGTCTAGTACAATGGACTCACGATGGGAGCATCTCGCCAAGACCTTCCATGTTATCTAAAGTTTCCAAGTTATCATGTTTCTGCGGTGTAACTTTGATAGGGAGGGATGGGTATAGTAGCCGGCCAACTCACTAACCTTTCCCTTCCGTCATTTCCAAAGGCCGTTGGGAGGGTTAACGTCACCCCCATTGTGCACAACGTCGTGGATGGAGCGACCATCCCGGGATTCATCTAACCAAGATCATTCCCGCATACAAATAAATCCATTCCCTTATCCATGTTACCACACCAATCCAAGGTCATCGAGTCACGTCAATTTCATTATTTTCAATGCAAGAGAGTTCATTCTCAATTTCCATTACCTAACCAAGGCAATGATTTTTTTTGAAAAGCAAAATATATTACCACTAAAAAACAGCTCAACAGTACATGGCACGATCGCCTACAACCGCGCAAATATGCAACCACCTAAAGAGACTGCAAAAACAGAGATCCCACAAACAAGTCACACAGACATCCGCCAACCGGTCAGAAAAGACCTAGAGCAGACACACACCTAACAAAACAACAAACACCAACCCCCAGGCTCCCAGCTATTCACAACCTGCACTAAGGAGGTCCACTTTCTCTTCGAGGATAGATTCTAGAATCCTAGAATCATCAAACCCCTCAAAGGCAATACCTAACATCTCTCCCACCTTCTTCGTGGATGTGACCTCCTCTCGATACAGTGGGCTAACTTGAGACACTTCCAGTGGTGAGGATGACTGCTGGGATAATTTCGGATCGCGATTGGACCTGCTGACCTGAAACCTAGATACACCCAAAGCATTGCGACTACGCCTACATGAATTTAGAAAGCTCGCACGCAAAACACTCGGCGCCATCCGAGGAGCCAAAAGACTTGACGCCTGCAGGGAACTGGCCTTTGCCACACCCGTATTGGATATACCTCTCACGCCAACTCCTGCCAAAGAGCAGGACATTGCTTGAGTACTGCCCAAACCAGCAACAGGCCCATCCAAATTTCATAAGATTTATAATTGGCTATGTAACAAGTGACCATTTATGCATTGAAATCGATTACACATGACCAACATGATTGATACCTCTAATCCACACTAACCATATCCAATTTCATGAGATTCAACCCAATTTAGTCAAAAGACATCGATTTAACCAAAAGCCCTAAATTATGAAAGTTAGGGTTTTACACCAAATTTGGGTTTTTTCAATAAAAAGTTCCAATTTCAAAATTGAGTGTAGACACATGCATATATAGCCCTAGAGAGTATAAACTCATTACCAATTTCATGATTCAAGCCCTTCACCCATGCCAATTTCATAAACCCATGAGACCTACGAAATTGATTAAATCACTTGTATCTAGAAGGGAGAAGAGAGAATGCACAATCCAAGACAATACTAGGGATGGACATATCCTACCTCTTTGAAGCTTTCCAAAAACCCTAGGAGTTCGAATTCGGTGGATTGCTTCGAAATGTGGCTTGTAGGGAAGCCCTTGATGTGGGGAACAACCTTCCTTCTTGAGATTTCTTCAATGGAGGCTTGGAAGTCCTTTGAAAGCGAGAGAAGTGAGAGGGTTTAGAATAGAGGGAGGTAGAGAGAGAAACGGATGGGAGAAGGGTTAGGAACAAATGAGTCCCGTAGGGTTTCAATTAGAAGCATAGGAATATATATATTTGGACCCACTTTGGACAAAAATACCCTTAAAACTCTTCCCAAATAAGCTGTCCGGACACCTTATTTCGATATATGCTCAAGCATATATCGAAATATGTGTACCTCTACCAACCTCTAAACGTGCATCATTTCGATATGCACTGCCCTACATATCAATATGTAGGGCCTCTCGGACCACTCTCAACCATGTATATATTTCGATATGCACTCAATGTATATCGAAATAGAAACTACATTGTTCAAATTTAACAAAGGAACATATCGAAATACAAAAATGTATTTCGATAGACAATGGACATTCATTTCGATATGAAGAATTCATATCGAAATGCGCAAGAAGAAAATCTGATCAGTAAGCATTTGATATCCAAATGCAATTGGGATGAGGGACCAATACATATCGAAATACATATCATTTCGATATGGATAAACCACCAGGCCTCATTTCGATATACATTCCCATTGTATATCGAAATGAGCAAGAAGGGAAAACGAGCAGAATACTTATCATATCGAAATGCACTTACTATATATCGAAATATGAGAGAATCACAAGGATGATTTTGGAATGTTTTGGCCATAACTCTCTCGTCTGAATTCCGATTAACATGATTCAAGTCGCGTTGGATTCGTAATCGAATTCTCTACCACATACTAGGGTCAACCAGCTCAAAATCATGACAAGATTTTGAGATTAACATAAATCAAGATTTATAAATCAATTTAAGACGCGAATTAAATTCCGGAAATATTTATAAAAATACGAGTCGTTACAACTAAGGTGATCTTACAAGAATTTGTTTTTGACCAATGGGTCATACCCCTTAAAGAGACGTATCCCAAAATCTCAGCGACACCTCAAGGTTCTTCACAAGATTATGGAAAGACTTAAACTCAAACGGATCAATATTCCTAAATCCCAATAGCCTCAAGGGAACTCGTACCCTAACAACGAAAAACAGTCAATTCTCCCAAACTTAAGAGATTTCAATATGGAATTTCAACACCAACGATAACAAAGTCACAAGAGACTAAACATACCATGATACCAAAGACAAACTTTTTCCTCTCCAAACCACCAGGTAAGGATGAGTACAACAATTATACTACCAATGAGATAAGATAAGGGAAGACACTGACGACGAAACTAACGCCAATCCACATCTTAAATCCACAGATAAAGGACCAAAGCGACATGTCACTACAATCAAGATTCCACCTCCCGACCAACGGGGCAAGGAATGACACAAAGGTTTCCAAACGACACCACTGATTTCTTTCTCAATGCGGAATCCCATACGGGCACAAATAATTCAATCTCATAAAGAGATATGACTGACAGGTCATACCCCTTAAAGGAAGAACACTAGAAAATCTCGGTAACGCCTCAAGAATTTCACTAAAGCAACGAAGGAAATACGAACTCTTACAGACCATAAGGCCAAATCCACCACAATCACTTGAGAACTTGCACCACAAAGGGAAAGAAAGCCAAGCTACCACAACTCCAGGAGCTCTACAAGGCACTACCAACCACCAAACCGAAACCAAAGTTACCAAAATCCCAACACCACTTGCCAACAAGACCAAAGTTCCACCTTACGAACAACAAGGCAATGGGAAATCACAACAACAATCTCGAATATGTTCATAAGTCTCATCTCGCCACAAATCAAAATCTCAACTCTAGTGAAACAGAGGAGCCTAAAACCCAATAATGATCGCAAAGGTACACCATGATCACCAGGATCAAGGACACAAGAACACCTAACACCGCAAGACAACTAGGCTTGCCACATGAGACCAATACTCGATTTCCAAAGGATGGAGAAACTCGACATTCACGGTAGGAGACAAACACGCAAGATACCTCAAAGACCCAAGGCTATGATGCGATAGAGCACATCAAGCACACAGACATGACTGAAGAATAATGCAATGACCAAGAGAACCCATGGAGACTAAGTCTCTCCCCACGGCTCCGAGGTATTCGATTTAAAAGCTCTGATACCAAGTTGTCATGCCCCGGATTTTCAAACCATATTTTTTTGAAAGAAGTTTAAATAATAAAGAGGGATACAACTACTTTCCATTCAGATACATTCAGTTGAATTCTCATTACATGATACATGGTACAATCAGGAACTACAAGCGGAAGTAAAGTACAAATGACGTATACGGCTACAACTGAAACTGAAGTACAAGTAAAGGAAAGTACAACTACAAAACTATATCTATACTACCCTGTACAAGGAAGCCACTGCAACTGAGGTGGCAAAGTCCAAGAAAACCCAGCAGCTGACTCCAACTCCAAGTCCGTCTAGCCCTGCAACACAGACTAGAAAAAGGAAAAGAAAGAGGGTTTGAGCAAACAACAGCTCAGTGAGAAAACCTCTAACTACTACCAAGCATGCACATGTGGTGCGTGCCTACGTGTCCACAAGTAAAGTACTAGAATAGTAAAGAAACCAAGTGTATGTAGTGTAAGCCTAACTCAAGGCAATGGGGACATACGCGTACTTCCAACAAGTGTGTCTAACCAAGGCCGCAATATCAAATGAGTATAACGGATACAACATCCCAAGTCGAACCGAGCAGCCTCTAATCTAAACTCAACCAATCTCACTACCGAGGTACAAAAACTCTAAGGATCTAATAAGGATCCCAAACCAACACCGTGCTAAGATATCTAATCATAACTCCCGTCTGGAGCCACTCCAACTATCATTATCGTTATGTGTTGGATTAGTAAGCCATATTGGATATTTGCGATATTTCTTTCTTTTCTTTCTATCTTTCCATTCATTGACCTCACAACATGGATAGACCACGGAACTCCTACTCAAGTATGTTCCAGTTATCCTACCTTGTCCGTTATGGTACTCATTCACAATTGTAAGTCCACAACCGTTCTCTACAATGTGACTCCAACTAGTCAACATAAACCAATACTATCCAAGGGACAACTAGACCAAGTGTCCACATAAGTATGCATATATTATTCCACCTCCATATCAAGGTATCACATGTGTGAGTTGTCATTTTATTCATCGATTGCACAATAGCAAGTGCATGTGGATTCCATCACAAGTATATCCCGTTCATGTATTTTATCCACAAATTTGAAAAATCCTGGGATCCCTAAAGATCAAGTACATCCTGTATTTATCCATAATTTATCAAGGTGGTATGAATCCCAGAATTCCTAAAGATCAAGTACATTCCGTATTCACCCAAGTATTATTGTAACTTCGATAGGGCAAGGTTGGTATAGTAGCTCGTCAACACACTAACCAAGCCTAATCCATCTTCCTCAAAGGCCATTGGGAGGGATCACGTAGCCCTCATTGTGCACAATGTCGTGGGTGGAGCGACCACCCCGAGAATCCCTAAAACTCAAGTACATTCCTGCATAAGAACATATCAATCCCTATATCATTGTTACAAATCATCCAAACCCGGGAATCCCTAAAGATCAAGTACATTCCCGTCACAAGTTTACTATGCCAAGAATCCCTACAATCAAGTCCATTCCCGCATAGAAACTAGCCAATATTATCGTTGGCTATCAATCGCATTCTTGAGTTCATTCATTTGTATTATATCTCCTAGCAAACGCTAGTAATCCAACAAGTGAGTTGTTGTTCCAATTCAATTAAACGATTTGTAAGTGATAGATTCAAGATTTAGTATGAGTTGCCCTCGTGGAGCACGTCCTCAATATTAAGTGTTCATTAGCCACATTGAACTACTTACATAATCCTTCCAATCACAATCTCAACCTTAGCACATCCAAGGGAGACAACCATTATGACAAGTCAATCTCAACCAATTATCTCCAAACCAATAATCTATCGCAACGGGGCTAATGAATGCCCAAGTCTACCAAAATATAAAGGGAGGGGCTCAAACACCCAAATCCTCATTCAATGCCCAATTGGCAAAACCATCATACACATGGTGTCCCTTAAGTTCCAAGGGACCTATTATGATCCTCAAAACTCAACGTACCCAATTGTCCTATCGATATGTCCTATGGCAAATTAATCGTCACGATGACTCCAAAACATGATTAAGATTCACACGGACATTTCATCAAACACTCGGCATCCCTAATCTCCAATGGCCACCAACCAAACTACAGTCACCAAAAATACTAATCATCCCTCTCACGGGATTTTCGTCGAACATCTAGCGCGCCTAAGCCTCTAGGAACATCATATCAAACAACTAGCGGGCCCAAGATCACCACTTAATTCCAACGCAATACCGCATTAATTAATGACATGAAATTCATACACACTAGGGTATCGACTCGACCCTATGTACACACACACATACTTAATAGGAGTTAAGAATTTATCCACCGCAGCATCGCCAGAGAAGTCGCCGGAAAAGTCACCGGAAAATATCCTCCGCACCGCCGCAATCCGAACCCGCCACCGCGTAGATCTCGAAGCTCTCGTCAACGTTGATGAAGAGCAAAACTCTGTTGCTTGAAGTTGGAGGGTGGTCGGAAACCCAAAACTCGCCGGATGGATTATCCATGGTGGTTGCCGGAGAGCTCTTGGTGAGGGGAACAAGGTTTCTCCTTGAAGAAACTCCATCCAAGACTTGGAAGGCCTTGGTCTTGAGGAGAGAGAGA
This sequence comes from Monotropa hypopitys, assembly GCA_002855965.1. Taxonomy (NCBI): domain Eukaryota; kingdom Viridiplantae; phylum Streptophyta; class Magnoliopsida; order Ericales; family Ericaceae; genus Monotropa; species Monotropa hypopitys. The sequence continues at coordinate 1,383 of NMUG010002300.1, read as the reverse complement.
GTTTAGGGTTGTAATGACGGAGAATAAGAGAGCCAAAAATGTTTCTAGGACTATACACACGACCCTAGGCAATAAGACCAAAATACCCACATTTAAATTTCTCAAAATCGCATTTCTGCCGATCCCCGTCCGGACGGGAGCCCCATCATCCGGACGACCAAGCACAACCTTCTGGACGAGACCCCACCCCGTCCGAACCAGACCTCCTGAAGCTCAAACCCCAAGTCTCTGCCCGCTCGTCCGGAACCCACACCTTTCCCGTCCGGATGAGGGACCAGAAAAGTGCCAGGAATTGCTCCGAAGCCACTCCTAGCCTTCTCGACGCCTTCAAGAACACTTCCTCAACTTCATGGGCCATGAACGATCGTCCTAAGGCCACACCATGACCTTCCTCGAAGCCACAAATGAAAACAACGATTAAACGAACAATTCGCGAACTTACCGAAACGTTCCACAATCACTCAAAACATAAGCCGAGGGAGGGAGCCCAAGGTCACGAGACCAAAAATCACTTTAAAACTCGTTGAGACATATTCCAAAACCAAAGAATTTAATTAAAAGAATTATGGAAATCCAAGTCGTTACACAAGCGATCATCAACATACACACCACCCCCAACCCTCGGCTTCCTAGGTTAATAGAATGGTACAATGATTTGGGCTATAGATAAGGTACAAGGGGCATATATGTGGTCAAATCAAAGAAATAATGCCTTGAGTCCTTTTGTTAGTATCGTGCAACAATGAATGTCAAATATAAGTCATGTACTCTCATGCACAAGGATGATATAATGAGAATGAAGTGGAAAATGGTATAGCATGGTGTGTTCAAATACTGAATCGCTGCAAGTCAAAGTTGCACATGAATGAATAAGTCCACAACCAACTCCACAAAGTATTACATCATATTGCCAAAAACCAATAAGAATGGCACACCAATGCCCATGTCTAAGTGTTTTTTTTTTCAAAAACAAAATTCTCCAACTCAAATCCAACATTGCTCTATCATACACGACTCAAGTTAGTACATCCCCACCCCCAACTTAAATGGTTGCACGCCCTAGTGCAAGAAAATAAAGAGAAGAAGAGGTACTTACTTGAGATCGTGGAGTATGGAGAACCCATTCATTGACGTAACTTGGCAAACATGGAAAGGCAATGGGATGTATTCATGCAAGCACATCTAAGACAAACACAACTATAGCAACAAGTGAAGAATTATCATATAGAGTAAGAAGTAAGGTAAATGGGGTAAATATTTTGAACTTTCAGGGTAGATCACTACTCAACAGGTTGCATCCTTAGTTTTTATGAGAAATGCTCCAATCGACTTTCATGATCATCCTTACTCGTTTATTCCCGTTCGAACACGGAAAAACATTGG